>JAWWEE010000010.1:2777354-2872740 GCA_035221455.1 Xenops minutus | reverse complement strand
CCAGGGGCAGCCACAGCTTCTCTGGGCACCCTGTGCCAGGGCCTGCCCACCCTCCCAGCCAGGAATCCCTTCCCAATCTCCATCTAACCCTGCCCTCTGGCAACAGAACAGAACAGCAGCAGCTCAAAACTCACATCAGGGCACCTCTAGTTTGCCCCCCTGCAACTACCCATACCTGGGTATTTATGTGTGTATTTATTTACTTATGTCTTTATTCTGCTTGAATTTCTTCCAAGTTTTAAAAAACTAGTGCCATAAATGTGAGAAAAGCCCAGAGCTGCTTTGCTGGTAACTGTGCCTTTAAGCCTGTGCTAAAGCAGATTGCAGTGTCTGTGTTGTCTCCATGAGCATCTTGATTTTTCCCAGATTTTTCTGAAACAGGAAGGATTTGCCAGACACCAGCCATGCCAGGAGAATAGGATAAGTCTCTGCACTGAGCCCATTGTCTGAGCACCCTTCTGATTGTTAAAGGCTTGACATAATAGATGAGAATTAAGAAGTTTTAAAATACCAGAGCACTTCTGGTCTTTATTCAAACAGCAAATCCATTCAAAGTAAAGCATCTGTCTACAGACAATCTTGATAGAACTCTCTTTCAACCCCTCCAAACAATACCTTTTTTAAAAAAAACCTTCTTCTAATTTATACCTGTGAATACTCAGGAAAGGAATTCTTAAAGTCTGTTTGCTTTTCCTTTTCATAGGTAATACTTGGCAGTTTTTTATGTGGTGATTTTTTTAGGATTACAAAAATTATCTTCTATTGACTTCATCAAGTGATGTTCTAAAAGTAGGAAATAGATCCCCAAGAAAACCTTTGGATTTGATAAGAAATAAACTTTCTCTTAAATATTTGAATCAGTCCATCAAATTCCATGACAGAAATCCCATCTTCATTTATTTCTGAGGTTTAAAATTAAGCTTTACTGTAATAATAGTAATAATAATAATGTGTTTCTGTCCATATATGCTAAATATAAACACATTTATTGGAATTCTCCCTATTCTAGGAATTTCTTGGGCTTACCCTGGAAACTCTGTTGCTGAAATTGAATTTCTCCTAGAGAGACAATATTTATTACTTTTGCTCCTCTTACAGTTGCAGCTGCAAAAGGTAACTGTGACACAGCACATTCTTTCTGCTTTGAGGAAATGCACTCGTGTAATAATGGATCCACTCTGCTAAAGGAACAACATTCTCCACAAGCAAATTTATAAATGGTCCTTTTATACTTACAGAGCAAGGGCAGGTGTCTTCCCTTTTTTAAAAAGAATAATTTGCCTGCAAAGAGCCAGCCCACGAGTTCCACAATAGCAGAATTTCATGCCAGAAATGTTAAAGAATGTGTCCCTGAATCCACTTAGTGTGAGACATCGAGCCTTGCTTTAAAGTACCTTTACATGGTATAAAGGGGCCTTAACAGAGCTGAGAGCAGGGCTTTGATCTCCATCAGCTCATGCTTCCCTAAGAAGTCGTTCCTTACATAATTCCAAGGAATTAGCAGTGCAACAGCAAAGAGAAACCTGCATTTATTTCCTGTGAGGCAGAAGGAACCAGTTTGGCACTGCAAAGAGCTCGAGTGAAAGCACAAAAGCAGGACAAGGGAAAGGTTTTTCCCTGAGCTCAGAGAATCCAAAAAAGTCTTTAGGGTGGGGAAGGAACATCAGAAATGAAGGAAGAAGAGCAATGATGTCCTGATGAAATGTTTTTCCTTGAGCCCAGAGAATCCATAAAAGTCTTTAGGGAGGGAAAGGAACATCAGAAATGAAGGAAGAAGAGCAACAATGTCCTGATGATTTAAGGAGAGCCTTTGGAGAGATTCTTGTGGTGCTTCACAGGTTAAAACTCAACACTTCCCAAACCACAAGACAAATGAAAAAAGAGAGGGGGAAACAAAAGCTCCTGTTGCATTGGAAGGAAGGATTGCTGGAATAGCAGGAAATTACTGCCCACTCTCACCTGGCTGAGAAGAACAGAGACAACCCCTCAATATCTAAGAATCAGAAATAAACAGCATTAATGGCATTTGCACTGCAGAAATTATCAAGTTCCCCCAAAGAACAACAAAAGAATCCAAGAAGAAAGTTATTGTTGCTGCCTAAGTGACAATAAGTTAATAAAATGAAATTAAAGCTGTGAGCAAACGTTGCTGCCCTTGAGAGTGGGATCATTTCGTGGCACATCATGACAAGGAATATGTCAGTGCTGAGTGATGGAAATGCACCAAACCCCCAAATTCCCTCTCTGGGCTCACTGGAGGCACAAACCCTTCTGATTTTAGTGTTGGTGTCCTTGTGGAGGAGAGGAAAGTTGTTTTTCTTGCTTCTGCCCATAATGGGGTGTGTGGGTTTGGTGAGGTTGTGTCATTTCCTCCCATGTGTTTCAAGCAGAGAATCACTCCCAGGCTGTCCCTGCCTGTGCATTTGCAAAATACTTGGGAAAATAATAGGGTTGTGTCTTGTCATCAGAATAATCACTTACAGACCATTCTCATAAGCTGAAATCCTAAATGAGCACTACAGGATGTGGCCTAATTACCCAGTTCTCCTTCTGCTCTGGCCAGGAAAAGCTTTTTCTCTTTTTGTGGAATGCAAGGATTTCCCTGTGCAGATACAATGGGTCTCCCTTTGCTTTTATGTTCAACTGGCAACTGAATGGAATTTTTTTCTTCTCCTAAAAGTAGATCAAGATAGCAGGAAAATTAGAAATTTCACCCTCTAAGGTTTGTGTTTTAGTTATTCAGAATCGATGAAGTGCTGGAGAGAAAGCACACTGATTTCACAGTTAATGGACCAGAGGGCTTGTTTTTTATTATATTGATATTACAAAATGTCCATGTAGAAGTTCAGTGGAGGGATGACATTAAATTCAGATGCATTGCAGAAACACCTTCTAATTTTTATCCAGTGCTTGATGCATTTGCTTTGGCTGATACCTGAATGACTATATTTCATTAGAAGGATGCTGTGTCTTGTCTTGCTAGCAATTCACAGGGCTGGTCACCAGCATCACACCAGTGTATGTTCAGAAGAAATTCTGACTGGCTTTGGAAGTAGTTAATAAATTTTATTTATTTGGACAACAGCGGATTTATTTCCTGACACTTTGAATATAGATCAAAATAAGGTAGTTTTAAGTCAATATAAATCAGAGCATGGTCTGAAATGTTAATACACTACCTATGTCACTGGTAACAACTCTATCAAAAATTCCCTTAGATATCAAAAGAAAATAAATTTGTTCCTGAGCAGATTTCTGGGTGATGCATATCAAATTGATGCAAGGTAGAAGCTCCTCTGGATATCAATATCATGCAGGTCATTATAAAGTTGAAATAGAAGTTTGCTGTTGGAGTTGTGCATGCTCACAGTGCATCTGTTAGTTGTTTTTAGGAAAAGAGATTTAACTGCTGTGCATTTTGACAAATACATCCCTTACTGTCTTATGAGATAATGGGAAAAATCCATTGGGAGCATAAGGATGTGTTGCTCAGAGAAGTTAGTAAGGAAAATGCTTGTTAGAGTCATAAGTAAAATATTTTTATTTTAAATGGCACTTTGGATCTTGGCCACTTTGGGTTTAGATTTGATGCCTTGCAAGAGGAAAAAGTAGGGGGGAAGAGGGGGGAAAAAGCAATTTAAAATAAAGTAACAGTGTGCAAGCTTTTCCTGAGCCATATTCCATTCAGGAGACAGCATTTCCAGGGAATGATTCGTACTAATTTTTTTACACTCTCTTATTTGAGTAGAATAGTTCTGTTATTTGAGCTGGTTTTATTACTTTTGTCAGATTATTTTATTTTCTATCTCTTTGCTGTAAACTCTGTTCAAGAGCCTTGCATGGATTTTTAACTTATTTTGATGGGAAGAGTTCTATTACCTTAGTAATGTCTCTTTTATCAGGAATGAATTTGGATTCTTGTCCTTTTTCTCCTTGGAATCTTTTGGTCTCTCTTGGATTACAGTCTCATGTTTGTCCCCCCAGGCAAGTTAAAAAATATCCTCATGCAGATACCAATTCTGCAGAACAGTTTCACCTCTGGAAACCCAGCACCAAAAAATATATCCTGTTTATTCCAGGATTTTAAAAATGTTGGATTTTGGAGAGTTGTGCTGTGACAAGAGACAAGTCATTGTGCAGAAGTCATAGATATGGCTGGAGAAAAACTCATCCTTGAGGTTCTTTGTCATCCAGAATTCTTTATTCCTGCTTCTCTAGAAGAGTTGGGAGCTGGACTCGTGCACAGAGCTTGGCTTTGTTGCAATTGTTTCTCCAGCCATGCAATATAAAAATAAATACCTACCATATGGGGATGCAGGGATGTTAATTCATTAATATTTATGTAGCACTTTTAGACATTTTTATAGAAGTGGCTATAAAAATGCTTATACAGATGAGGCCATAAAAATGTGAGATTGTATTCCTGTGACTTATAAATTTTTTGGCAATAATGCCACACACCTTGTTTTCAGCATTTGGACCTGTTCTTTTATGCAGGGCCTTCATTTAGAGTGGGATAATTTTAATCCTGTTTTAGTCACCCAAAATTTAGGTGTGCAGTCTGAGCCAGTAATTGGTATTCCTGCTACAGGAGACAATTCCACAAATCTAAGCTTGAAGCTTAATTTTTAAATGGAGAATCTTTCTTGGGCTGAATCTCCTCCCTCTAATGGAAGTGTCCAGTGACCATCACACCCTGCTGGCTCTGACAGCCTCCTGTGGCTTTGGAGCTTCCAGACGTTCTTGGAATGGAGCTGCTCAATCCAACAGTTTGGCATCATCTCCCCCAGATGTTCCTGCTTGGCTGGGGACGATTTTCTCCTGTTCTCTTTGTTTAGCTTTTAAAGCAATGCTAATGCCCAGGAACACAACTAGAAATGCCTCTGTTATGTAGAGAATGGAAATATGTACTATTTCACATAATTCCTGGATGGAATACACAAATCTAGGGCTCTTCATTCTTTTCCAGTTTTCAAACCAGCTGTGCTCGTTGCCATGTAAAAATACAGATGTGCAGAAATGGAAGGATGCATTTTCTTCCTTAAAACCTGAGGAAATTTTAATACAAGTGTGAGTGTGTTAATAATATTAAACCTCTTAACTCTCCCACTCATCACTGAAACACTCTAAAGTGCAGCCTTTTGCAACTAAAGCTCTTTATCAGAGCAGGCAGAGGGTGCATTCTGTCCATGGCCTGTGTGACAGGTGTCTTCTATAGTTTACCCTTGGCAATACTGAAGGATTTGATAAAAAACAGATAGTTCCAAGAGAATTCTGCTTCTGTTCATTCACAAAATAACTCATGTCTGTGCAGAACTTCAGGTAGAATATAAGAATTGGGTAGAATATAAGAGATGATGTGACTTATAATCAACCTGAAAGAAAAAACACCACTTTTTTTTTCTTTTTTTCTTTTTTTTTGTTTTTTTAATCTAGTGTTATAAAATTGTCAGCTATCTATTTCAGAAATGAGATTCAAGCTCTTATATTTTATTCCAGCAGGTTCTTCTGATGAACCCCCTCAAGTGTGAGGCAGACCTGGTGCAAACTGAGGAGCTGTTCCCTGAGCAGTTCTGAGACATAATAAACAATGATTTACTTCTTGGAGGCTCCCATTTTCCAGTAAGATAATGATACAACTGTAATGAACCATATCTTCTTGTTATGAAAAAGAAGCAAGCACAGTTGTTGCCCAGACCTCCTGTGTGTCTTGTCTGACAGCTCTTACCTTTTCCCAGATGCAGGGATTTGCTTGTAGGGAAATGGCAGAGCTTATTTCATGTGATAAACGTGGTTTCCTTTATGCACACGAGACATCAATGCCTTTGTGCTCCTGGTTTAGTCCAGAAGAAATTCTAGTTTTGGAGTAATCCCATATCCTTCAGAAGGCAATAAGGCTTTTCCATGACAAAGCCAGCTCTCCCTCAGTTTGGGGAATCCTGCTCCTCTGCTGGGTGAGCAGTGGTGTGTCAGTCACATTCCCAGATGTATTCCCAGGGAGCATCAGAGGGATTTCCAGGCATTAGTTCTTCTTGGAGAAATATTGTGTGCATGATGAGTGCTGGTTGTTTGTAGTGACAGTAAACTTAAAGAGAAGCACTAAAAGAAAATAAAAAAGGGAGTTGTATTTCTTGGCTATCCCTGAGACTCTGACACAGAATTTGATATTACCAGGTAACTCTTATGAATGCACTGTAATTGTAGCAATATAATGGTCTTTGGAAGTTCTATTTCTTCCCCTTTTCAAGCTGTTTCATAATGAGTTTATGAATATGTCTGTATTTCTGTGGCTTGAATGGATGAAAAGAGCAATTTGCTATTGATTTCCAAACAAATGAATATCTCAAGTGTGTCTTTGCCTATATTTACCAACCCAGTGTGAAATCAGGCTGGAGGTTTGTAAATGTAGACAAAGACACACTTGAGATATTCACCTGCTCCAGCCCCCTGGCAGCTGAGGGGGAGAGAGCATTTCCTCAGGAGAAAACCAATATAAACTCAGCAAATTCCAATATGTCACCCAAAGAAGGCCTTCAGTTGGCCTCATTGTTTTAATATAAGGCGAATTTCATCCAGAAACTTTAAATTTCTAGGAAAGGAAAATGTTTGTTTTCTTTCTGTCATAAAGTTTTGAACTTTAATTAACTATTTTCTTTGGGACTGGTGCCTTTAGATACCAGGCAGAAAGCCTGTGTAAGCATATAATGGCCCATGGCATACCTGCCATCTGATAGAATCTTTACATCTCTGCCAAAGAAGATTTATGTTCTTATGAATAAATATCATTTGGTTACTATATGAAAAATGATTTCTAATGGGAGCAAAGGTGAAAACTATAACTCACTTGTACAGAGTTATTCACTTAATGAAAGTCCTGCAGAAAAATGTGTTTCTGGCTTCTTGAAAAAGTTCATTAAGGTGTCCAAAATCTCCTGTTATTTTCTATTAGAAAACACAGTAACCTGCCCAAATAATTCAGACCACTGTACAGTTTAGTTTTATTCTCATGCAGAAGTTATGCACCTTCAGTATAAAAACAACAGATAAACAGGAGAGGGTCCAGCACTCAAAATTGCACTGAAGTCAAGAGGAAATACAAATGAACCAATTGTGAGAGGAGGATCAGTGAATCAACAACACTGGGGAGACAATATATGGGGAAAATTGCTCTCCCTAAGCTGAATTCCAGATATCAGAACAATTCAAGAGCCTGAAATGCCACATTGGACCAAGACACACTTTGAGTTTGACCTTCTCTAAAACTCTGCAAATGTTTTCTTCAGTCTTCTGGGAAGGTGGATTTTCTAGAGCATGAAATGTGAGTCGGGGTTGGAGCTGAATCCAGACTTTCTTAAAATTTAAAATGTTTTTTTCTTTTGGGAGAAAAGATGTGATTAGGACAAAGGATAATTAGCCAATAACCAGTGTTTACATTGTATAATTAAGAATATTGAGATTCCTACATGTTTTCTTGTCTTTTTTGACTGGAGTGGCCAGGCCAGGCCTGGCTGGGTCTAGGCTGGGCTTGGGGTACTTTTGTAATGAATTTGCTTTGAATGAATTAATGACTTTTTGTGGTCATGTTCATAAATATGGTGTCAGTTGGATGTTGGTTTGGGCCAAAACAATGACTTTTGAGTGCTGCCACAGTGTATTTCTAGAACATTTATTTCAGATATGTAATGAAGGCTTTTTCCTGGCTATTTGGTCCTAAGTGTAGGGAATAACCCAGCTTGGATCCTTTTGTCAGACAGCAAAGATTTAACACTCTGGAAAACATTTCATACCAGAGTGTTATTAAATACTTTTAACAGACTGATTCATACAGGCTGAGGGGCCAAGAATTATTTAATGTTCAGTGAAAAACCATTGAAAGTGGATGCATTTATATGATCAAATTTGATCATCTAATTGTAATTTTATTGATCGTGATCAATAGTGGTCAATTCATGAGCAGAGAATGAGCTGAAATTTTAATCTAATATATTATCCCTCTAAATTATTATTTTTTTTTTTTGCCATATGCCACAAATAATAATTCTTCATTTTCTTTAAAATTAAATCATATATTGCTGAACAATAATGAGCACATTAGTAAGGTCCTGAGGAAAGCCCAGCACTCTGTAGGGACAGAAGTGGAGTCTCTCATTACTGATTGCAGCTATTCACAGGTCTTAATGCAGGCACCAACAAAGGGTGCCAAGAGTGCTTGAATCAGCCTGGTCTTTATCTTGAGAAATACAGCAGAAGAGACTCTTGCCTAAGAAAATGTTCACCAGGTGGCACAGCAGCTTTGCTTGGGTTAACAGCAAACTTTGGGAGCACTTTGGGGCTGATTTCACCTCTGGGATCCTTAGAAGGTAAGACTTGGTTACCCTCTCCAATTTGCTTTCAGAGCTGGTGCAAACCTTTAGCATT
This sequence comes from Xenops minutus, assembly GCA_035221455.1. Lineage (NCBI taxonomy): Eukaryota > Metazoa > Chordata > Aves > Passeriformes > Furnariidae > Xenops > Xenops minutus. The sequence goes on along the minus strand of JAWWEE010000010.1, from coordinate 2,864,322 downwards.
CCAGTGGCTTTTTTTTTTTTTAAAATTATTATTATTTTTTGTATTTGTTTTATTTCCTTCCTTCCCTCTCTGTTGCATTACCCTGAACTGTGATGCATTTTTTGATATTTTCTGACCTCCAAGTTCACAAGAGCCTCTGCACTCAAGCTCTGGGATGAACAAGGAGCTTGAAGTCGAAGTCCTTGGTATTCCTGGAATATTGAGGCATTTTTTCCTTCCTTTCTTTGAGTCAGGAATCCTTCCCATTGCAGAGAAAATCCAAACTCAGAACCTTCAAGTCTTGTGACATAATTAACTTCTTGCAGCCCTGGTATGTGCAGGTGTTTACTTTATGCAACATATACACAAGCCAGAGTGTCTTATTGAGAGAATTCATCAGCAAAATTAGGGGGGAAGCTGAAAGAGTTCTTAGTGAAGTGTTGTTTTGGAATCCATGATGTGTGAAAAGCTTGGTGGAGCTCTGTCAAGCTCTAAAAATTATGGAATCCTTGGGAATCTCTAAAGAATTCCATCACATTCTGTAGTGTTAGATCACATTTATTAGCCAGGGGAGGAATCATCCTGCCACATAGCAATAACACACAGCCTATGTGATATATGCTCATACATGTGTGTGTTTTTATATATATAAACATCATTAAAAGGAGAAAAAACTGCCATTCACACAGTGGTCCTGCTTTGTCCCAGATTTTGGACTGGCCCAGCACATCTCCAAAAGGACACCTGGTGTGTTTGGATCCACCACATTTGTGAAGGGTGATTGGACTTGGAGCTCGATTTCTTTGTGTCCTGAATCCACAGGCTCGGGTAAAATGTTGATTAGTGTTATATTGCTCCATTTTGTGGAGCACAGACTTTTAAACATGACTGCAAGGGATGATTATAAATACCCAGATTACAGATGGCTGGAATTAGTCAGTTCCCAGATGACTGGAATCATTTGGTTTGCTTTCACAGTCATCAGAGCGTCAGATGTAAAGTTCAACGTTCTAATCTCTGGAAATGCAGTGTCTGGAAAGTTTAATTTTCAGTTTTTACCTGGAAATGAGCATCTGCAACTTTGTTTTTTGAGTTCTCTCAACTTCTCTGGTGGAGTTTGTGTCCTGCCCATTGATTCAGTGACTTCAGGGTTAATTTTACCTTGAAGAAAGCCTCGTATCTTATGATTATTTGGTTTTGATTAATTTTCTCAGGTTGCTGAGCCAGTTGCTCCTTTCCCAGCTGTGATGGAGAGCCCGTAACAGGTAATTCTGCAGCATGACCTACTTTCAATTTTTAGCTACAGAAGCAGCAGAATAGGATTAAAAATGTCAGCAGCAAGGGTAACATTTGTTTGGGTGGATTTCCAAATGCAATTTTCCCTAGCACAGGAATTCTGCTCCATCAGGAACTCTCAGGATACAAATACACACACACACCTCCTGCATCCCTTGAGGTCCTTGGTTTCATTCCTACTCATAAGTCTGATAAGTATTTAAGAGCTAATGTGGAATTATATGTAAATTATGAACATATGTTGAGAAACCTGACCTGCAAACAGGAATCCTACATTTTCAACTATCAATAAGTAATATCTCTGCTCTCCATTCATTTTAAGCAACCCACCCTTTCTTCCACCAGTCACACTGTTAGAATTGTTATTCCCCAATGTATCTTGAACTGAAAGGTTGACACATAAGTGAGCTAGGATGTATGTCAAAAACTTGTATCTTAAAGAGTGTAAAAATTAAGAATAGAATAGGATTTGATAGAATAGAAAAGAGTAGGATAGGATGAGATAGGGAATGGAATAGAATAAGAAATAGAATAGAATAAGAAATAGAATAGAATAGAATAGAATAGAATAGAATAGAATAGAATAGAATAGAATAGAATAGAATAGAATAGAATAAGCTAGGATAAGATAGGCAAAAGAGTAAGAAAATAAGAATAAGAATAGAGTAGGATAGGATGAGCTAGGATAGGATAGGATAGAACAAGAATAAAGTAGGCTAGGATGAGCTAGGATAGCATAGAATAATAATAGAATAGAAATTAAATTAAATACTACTTTTCTCCTGGGAGCAGCAACATTAGCAAGGAGAGTTTCAGTCCTCTCTTCCCCCCCAATATATTCTCAGATCCAATGGGGGATGGTGTCAGTGGAAACAGCTCAGATGGCTCAAGTGTGCTGAGCTGGCTTTTTGCAGTGATGAATTGCTAACAGCTCTAAACAACTGAGCACAGGCTTAGAGCCAGCCAGTGTTGGGAATTTGAACTGGAGAGCACACAGTGTGTTCCACATGGGGGAAAGGAGGAAACCTTTCCAGTGACAAACTTGTTCAACACCTGTTTACTGCCCAGTGTTTTGTACATCTGCCTGGAAAGGCAAGGCCTGGCCATTGCAATAAATAAGATGCTGAGCAAATGAACCGTTCAGCTCATCACTTTGGTGCTTCATCCAGTCCTCTGTTCCTTTGTAGGCACTAAAAAAATGCTGGCTGAGATAATTGTGTAATTAAGTAAAATTGTTTTCCATAAGATCTAACAGGAAAATATGGTTGGCTTCCCACCTGTTCCTTCTGATGAACTCTGCAGGTCTTATTAAAGCCTTTCTCATTTAAATGCAAATATGATGTAGTATCAGATGCAGGCAGGTTTTGCTCTTGACTGATGAGTTTCCCTTTTTCTAACCTGTGTATTGGGCTCAAGAACACGAGAACTTTAAGGCTGCAATCAGACTTCAAAAATCATCCAAACACACAAACCTCTTCTGCTACACAACATCATTTCATATTAGTGTTTTTTGTGAGATTTATTTTGCCTTGATTTTATTTTGCCTTCACTTACACATGGAGGACATTCTTTGTTTGTCAAAAAAAAAATAAACCAGATAATTTATTGAGTTGATATTATTTTATTGGAAATTAAAGTCTGAACACTTAATAGCTCTAAGGTAAGGCTGACATTGATTTCTCACCAAGATTGTGTCAGAGGCTTCAAAGCTGTGGTAAAAGTAAATTAAGTGACTGGCTTCTAATCATCTCAGATGATTGGTAATGATTCCCTACATTCATGGGTTTATACTATAAAATTCATCTATAAATACAAGTTACAGCAGTATATTATCTTGACATTCCTTTCAGGTTCCAAGCATTCTATTTGTCGTTTCTGTAATGCCTTTATGTTAATACTGAGCTTTTGTGTTGACATTAATCCTGCCTTTTCTCTGAATAGAAAACAAAGGGATGAAACAAAGAATACAGTGGCACAAATAATGTTTTTTTTGTGATATAAAACTGATACTTCTTGCTCTCAAAAGCAACCCATCTGTTGTGATAATGAATGTAATGGGAAAGAGTTTTAATTATGACTGGCATAACCATTAGCCCCAGACTTGCTGTCAGAGCTGACGAAAATGAGGATATAAAAAATCTGCCACCCCACATAAACAGGGATGTTTGGGTATTACAGCTTGTTAATTATCTCTTTATTAAATCTTGTCCTTTTTATCGTAGTGGAAATATTTCTAAGAATAATATTGTCATTATAAAGGTGAAAGCAGTGCTGGTGCTGTAAGAAGGATTGGAGTGTCTGGAAGAATATTTCATATTTGCCTGCATTTGACACTTTACCCATGTGAAGAAAATCTATTATCTTAGAAATTGCATTTATCAGTTTATCTCAGTATTATGTTATTTTATGACATTTTCTTTATCACACACAGATTTTCCCAAACTTATCTCCAAACCCATCCATCATGTCTAGTGCTCTGATCAGACAAACGGATTGACCTCCAGCCAAATGTGATACCAGATATTAAATGCATTGAGTATTCCAAAAGAACTTCACAGGTAAGAAGAAAATTGTTGTCACTAACTTAATTTTGGGATTGTTTTCACCTAACCACTCTAATTACAGTGTGTTGTTTCTGTATGTCATTGTAGTTTGTGATATACACACACTTATGCATTAAAGATAGCAAACAATATATGCATAATTATCCCCCTGAAAGAACTATTTCACATGTTAATTGGACAAAGGGCCATTTTGACAAACCTTGATTTCCCAGGGTGTTTAGATTTTCTTTAGTGCAAATCTCTCCTAAATTTAATAAAGCAGCAAAGCACTGCTCATCTGAATGAGCCTGAGCAAAGCTATTATACTTTACAGTGTCTGGGCATCGAACTGTGTTGTTTTAAATTTCTTTTGCTTTCCAAACAAAGCTGCCAGAACCCCAAAGTCCTGAACATTTCATGGAGAGCAGGGCAAAGAAGGTTTGAACAATAATGTCATTGACTTTAAGAAGAGGTGACCCCTTAAGAGGTGAGTTGAAGTCATGAGGGAAGTCACAGTGTCGTGTCCTGTCTTTGCCTTTTTTTTTAATTCAATTTCTATTTCCTTCTTTCTCTTCAGTCACACCCAGAATCAACAAAAAAATTATAGTCAGAGCCTCATGGAGTTTCTAGTGAGGAAGGACATATCTCTTGTGAAGGCTGTACCAGTAAAATCAGAAATGCAAATATTGCAGGTGCTTAAAATGTACGAAGAGATCACAGAGAATTTGTAATGAAGCCATTGTGAGTTTGTCCTGTGAACCTTAAACTGCAGCAGGAATCCATAATCATGATGTGTGCCTTTTCAAAAGAAGAGCTGAGAATATTCTGCACTTATTAACTTGCTTTAGCCCAAAGTGGACGACAAGAAAATGCTTTTCTCTGGGAGAAACTCATTTTGCCAAGTTAACACTGATATATACGGTATATTTTCAAGATACCATCTTGAACAGAAAACACAGATAATTAAATGATCACCAAGTGTAGTGCAATTAAAAGACTTTGATGAAAGATGTGATTTAAGTAATACAAGTTTTAATGGCAAAAAGAGCAGTTCTCCACTCAAATGCATATTAATCATCACAGTATGTGTGCTTTGGCGGCTGCTGATAAACTGATTTTCTTTCTTTCTTTGCTTCACTCTGAATAAACATCTATTCCCAAATGCCACCCGTAGCACTGAGTGGGGAGAAGGAGTCCTTGCAGAGTGGGACAGACTGGCATCCTGCACAGGGAGCAGGATCAGGAAAAGCAGTTTCTGGTGGCAAAGAGCTGAATAATGCTGGGGACTGGGAAACTCAGGATCATGGGGATTGCATCCCCCTTTCCCCCAGCATTTATTTATGTATTTATCCATGACAGGTGGATTTGTTGCTATTCCTGGGATTTCAGCACAAGCTGGAAGAAGTGATTTTGTAAGGAGGAACACCCCTGTTATGAAAGGGGCTGAGTTTGGTTGTGTTTCAGTGCACTCTCTGAGGTGCCCTTAGCAGGACAAGCCCTCTGAGAGCACCAGGCTGGAACAGGGACAGCACAGACTGCATCTGTGGGGTTTTTCTCCCAAATCTTGACTGTTTGGCTGCAGTTCCTTTGCATTTAGACAAAGCAATGAGGTTCTGTTCTGTCCAACACCATCATGTGTCTATGAGGCGAATTTCAAAGTCATCTGCAGACAATCCTCTCAAAATGGTATTTTTCCCCCTCTGCGCAGTGTCTGAAATTGGATTTTCCTTCTCATTTTCTTACTAGCTGTTCAAAGGCCTGCTTTGAATTAACACCTCAGCCACCAGGATGTGTTTGAAAGTAAATGTTCCATAGAAATGTGAAAAAAAAGTCGATTAACCTCCCATAACAAGTGAATTGTCCCAGATCTGGGGTTTATGTTGTAGCCATTACACTATATTAGAGAACAGCCTTAGCTGTGGGGAAAAGGCACAGACATCTGCAGTCTCATACAAGTAACAGAATGGAACACAATGGGGACATAGAGAAACTGGTAAAAATTATGCTGTTGGATGGCTCAGTGAAACTCAATGTTGCATAACATGGTTTTTTGGTTTTGGTTTTGTTTTGGTTTTTTTGCGGTGCTTCAGCGTTCAAATTAATTAAAGAACCTTCCAGAATAAGGTGCAATGTTGCTTTGGAAATATATTGCTTTAGCAAGATGTAATGGGCAACTCAGCATACTCGTGTAAAATGAGTCTGCAGCTTGTACCAATTAGAGCTGCTATGCTAGAAATGAATTTGTAGAGCTCCTTATTTCTAAAAGCCATTTTTAAATCACACAACCATTAATGCTTTCGCAGGCAGTTATAGTAGCACATTTCAGTTGGTTATCAAAGGTTAAAAAGAAAGCAATGATGAAATTTCACACTGATTTTCCTTTCCAATTCACAGTGGAAAGGCATTAAAGTCACCACATGGCATCATCTCTGTTGCTGAGACAAACACCCATTTCGTGGGAGATACAGCTGAAGGTTGGACTCCAAACTTCCAGGTGGGCTGATTTCTAAGAATTAGAGGTTATATGTGCATGTATAACGTGGATGGAGCTGTGGTTAAGAAAATATGTTGACTCAGTAGCACAAGAGAACAGCTCAAGATATTAAAGCAAATGGAAGAGTAAAATGTCACTTCAGTTTAACCTGAACTGCTCTCACTGTGGTGTCGTCTCATCTGATTTCCTTCCCATGAAAAAATAAGTTGTAGCCTTCATGATGGACGATTCTTTGCTAATTTAGGTTGCCAAATATCCTCCAGTGTGCTGAAATAAGAGTGTGTGACATGAACTGAACATCAGCTGTCGGGTTCTTACAGCATCTTTATCCCCTTTGTGGCGAGGGGCAAACAGAACGACCAGAAGTGCTGCAGTTTGAGGTCTGGATCCACAGATGGCTTCTTACCTCAGGTCCTTGTAATAGCTCAGCAAAGACAGGCTTGTCCCATACAAAATCAAGGGGAAAAGAGATATTCATAAGCATCTCAACATGATTTATTCAAGCATTCTTAAGTGACTACCCACAAATATTGTGTAAAGAAGTGGAAAAAGGAAGACCACTTGGTCTGGAATGTGCCCAGAGGAATCTGTGTGAGCATGAAAGATTTGCACGGTGTTGGAATTAAGGCAATTCATGACTTACTCTGTTTTTTTTGTTTGTTTGTTTGGGTTTGGAGTTGTTTTTTGAGGTGTGGGTAAAATATTTAACAGCACATTCTTGTCAGTAACTCCCAATCCTTTTGCAGTTAGGACTTTAAGGAGAGATTAGAAACTCTCCAGGGCAGTGGGGATGGCCAGTCCTGCACCTGGAGTTCCTTTTGGGTTTCAAACTACCATCGTGTTTCCAAAGCTGAACTGACTGACTGAATGATGAGTTTCAGGGAGCACTGTTAGTTTTTTATTCCCAGAAAGGAGCTTTCACTCGGCATTGAGGATGGTTTGAACAAACTTCTCACTGGGAACAGTGTTGGATGCTCTCTCTGCACCACCCTTTCCTGAGCTCTCTGCCAACAGCTGTAGGATCTGCTCAGCCAAGCAGGGTGAACTCCACCTTCCAAATGTTGACACTGGGTGGCTCCTTCTTCCTCAGGGTTGTGTCAAGGTTAAGCTGAGAATTGCCACACTTGAGTGACAGAGTGGGAAAGTTCTCTCACTAGGCATTTAAAAGGTAGATATTAACCTCCAAACTGGTCATGATGAGCTCCTTGAATTGACTGGTGGAGAGGCTCATCAATGCTAAATTGACTGCCCTCAGAATGTTTCTTTTGCTCTGGTTTGGATGGAGCACCTACAGCTGAGACACCTGAGCACAGTCACACCTTCAGCAGCCCCTGCTTTGTAGAATTCTGCTTTTGTGTTTTAGTCCGAATTTTTATATTGTAGTTATTTATTGTTTAAATAATTATGTGCTAAAATATTGTTCTCTCCCACCTGTGATAATTTCAGTGGAATTATGGTTCTATACAAACCCGTATTTCTTTTTTACTGCTCTGGACCTGCTACCTCAAAGACATATAACTAATTCTTCATCCACGGGAAGAACATTAGCATGACAAAAGACAAGGACAATGAGACCTACCATGGCATCAGAGCCATGGAAGAAGAATTGAGCTTTTCCCTTGTTTCTGAGTATTTTGAAGCACAATTTTCTTTCCAGAATGAGGAGAGTAGGAGCTTTCTTCTCAGCACCTCTCACAGTCAGGCTTTTTGCTTGTCATCCTTCCCTATCTCCCCTTGCTGATTTGAGAGATGCCATTCAGAAGAGCAGGTAAGGATTGATAGAAAATTTTGGAATACTTTACATTAACACAAGTGCTTACAATAATGCATCAAGTAAACCTTAGCACAAGCAAAGGTCCTTATTTTGCTCTTCTGAGAAATGGCATCACAAAACACAGACCTCTCAGTCTTCTTGACTGAAGGAATTGCTTCAATCACTTATTGCCCCTCAATGTTTCACTAAGTGTGTGTCACTCACAGGTGACATTAAGGGATGAGAGCAATGCTCTTCTGGTCCCTTCTCAGCCCAACAGCTGGCAGGGATGTCTCCTGCTTTAGCTGCTTCTGGTGAATATTTCTTTCAGTGCTTTCTTAATAAAACTAGTGACTGTTCCAAAGGTTCTAGAGCTCTGTGTCCTCCCACTGTAGCTCATGTTTATGCAGGAAATGAACCTCTTTCTGTGTCACTGACACTGTTGTCCTGGCTGGAATAAAGAAAAGGAAATAAGAAGGGTTTAGGACTTTGTAACTGGGTACCCTGAGAGCAGTGGCAATGGAGAGATCCAGCAGGGACAGGGCTCACTGCCTCTGTATTGTAACTTCCATTTGCTCACCAGTTATGATAGTGAGAGCTGGTGGGTTTCCTTAAAATTACCCCAAACTCCCTAGCACTGATATGTGATGCAAAATGATAGTTCTCAAAACTGATGTGCAAGAGGGAATGAGTTAAAGCAAGAGGCATTTGGAGAATTGTTCACTTGTGGTCTGTGTCACACACAGAGCAGCCTTAGCAGGGTTCCCTGTCCATCCCAAAAGGTCTGATTTGCCATGAATTTCTTGGGCAGCATTTCAGAGACCATCACTGGCAGACAATCAGTTCCACAAACTCCAAGTTCTCTTCCTAGAGAAGTTTCACTGCTGTTTGTGTTCCACAACCACTGCTCTCCCAACTGCAATGCTTATTTTGCACAGGTACTGGCTCTAAAAAGTGCTCATTGCAAACACTGATTAAACCTTCCTCATGCAACCCCTGAAAGGAAAACTCAACCCACAGAATCCATAAGGGCACCACAGAGTTGTTGTTTTCCTGATGAATTGGAATTACAGGTCTTCAGGGGGAGAGAATGAGAAGAAGAAGTCTTGAATGCAGAGGCTGCGTGGGTGAAATTGAAAATTGAAAATAATTCATTTCTGTGAGAATTAAATGAGGTATCGTGTTGGGTTGAACAGTCCCAGAATTACAGGGCAAATACACGAAGAAAGGCTATGCTGTGGTGCATATTCATGCTGTGTTATATGGTACAGATAAATAAGATTAAAACAGTCAATTTTTTCATTTGTCTTGCTAGTCAACATCTTACCCCTTTGTCCATTTGCTCACTAATCGGTGTCTGGTGTCATTTATCTTCATTTCCTTAAGCTGCTCACCAATGGACCATTGCTCATCCTAATCTTTTTGGCAATCAGTGTTTGACATTGTTCATTATTGTCTGCCTTTCATCATGTCACCTCTTGGAGCTGACATTGTTTATCTTTGCCCACCACACTTTTATCTGGTGATCGTTGTCTAAAATCATTAGTCCAAAATCCTGTGGCAATCATTAGCTGGCAGGGTTCATTTCTGGGGGGGTCACTTGTCATCCCTCAGTGCTTAAAGGAGTGGGAAAAACTTCTTAAAATGCCTCAGAAATGTGAATTGGAAGGCCAGGCTCACCAAAGGGCTCACACCCCATTGTTCTATCAAAAAGAGGGAAGCCGAGGTCCTACACATGGTGTGAGGCTTCAAACAGCTAATTAATTTGCTAATTGGGGACTGTGGAAAAACCAAATCAAGCAATAAGGCCTCTTAAGCTTAAACGAAACATGAACAGTTTAAACAAGAGATGTGATTTTTCTTTTCTCTCTGGACTTTGTTTATACACTTTTTATGATGGGACTGCCTCCATTAGTGGGAACTTATTTAAAACTAATTGAAAAAGTCAGCTTTGTTCCTCAAAAATCTACAGCCTAGAATGTAATTTGGTTTACTTTTAAGTAAGATTTCCAAGCCTTTAACTTTACTTTTTTTGTTGCTGTTTTAAATTCTTTTGGCAGCTGCTTTAGTTTTTCCATCTTAGAGACTGAATGTTGTCAATACCTTGGAAAAACCCTTGATTTAGGAGCATTCAAACAGGTTTTTTGTATCTTCAAAGTACTTTAAAATGTGTTTGTGGTGGCTGCAGTGATGGCTGGTGGTGGATGAGCAAGACCTGGAGCCCAATCTATTTGGGAGCTGTCCTTGTTTTCTTACATAAGATGTAAATATATATATATATATATATATATGTAACTGATCATATGGAGTTGAAACACATTGCATATGCAAGCCAGACACACCTGCTGCCAGTCCTCTTTGGGAAATGACTCTGAGTCCAAATCTAAGCCAGAGCCCTGAAATATTTAACTACAACCAAAAAGGTGCTGACTGTGGGTAAACCCACTGGTTGAAGGTTGAGCTGTGTCTTGGCAAGGTAACAATTACACCCCCAGGCACAAATCTGAGCGTCTCTTGTGCTCTTTGAATATGTAAAATCAAAATGTCCTGCTTGGCATCCAGCTTTCTCTCTGAGAATTGTCAGAGAGGTGCTAAATGAAGTGGCTCAGGAATCTCAGAGCTGTAAATTGTGTCTTGTCTCTGTAGAACAAAGACTGGCTGACCCCCATTTCGGAGAGGTTGTTCTGGAGATGAAGTTGATGACAAGCCATGAAGCCTGAGCTGAGCCACGTTAACAACTCTGTGTATCCTTAAACCATGACAAATTGTGTCAACTGCTTCATCTCAGCTGCACTGGGAAGGAAAAGAAGTTTCCTTACATCTGATGTGGAATAAAACAGAGCATAAAGTCATCTGTTGTTGAGGAGCTGGTGTGTGTTATCCTTTTATAAGGTGACAATTTGAGCTTTATTATTATTTGCTTGAGCATGGTTATTTAACACAAAATAATATGTGTCACAGCTTGAACTGTGTGTACAGTCTTTGCTATAATTTTTCCCTGTAGTATCCCAGAAATACAGGTTGAAATTTCATATTCAGAGCTAAAAGGACTTTTTGGAGGGGTTTATGTACATACTGGCTCCAGACTTTGTATTTTATACATGTCATTCTAAATATAAAGAAGCAGACTAGGAAGAACTAAAAATAATGGCCAGACTTGATTATGTTTCAAATCACTGACTCACAGGGACTCACAGAATATTCTGAGTTGGAAGGGACCCACAAATGTCAGATGCCATTCCATATCTGCACTGCCATACAGTTCATATTGTTGGTTTGTTCTGTGACTGGCTCTGAACAGTTGGTAGACAATTTAGAACATCTGAGACACCAAAGCTTTGTTTTCTCTTAAAAAGAAAAAAAGATAAGGATGCACAAATGTTTCCAAACCTTTTTAACCAGCCTCTCATTCAATTTGAGAAAACAAGTTTTTTATTTAAAGTAAGAATGCACGTTTCCTTTCTAATATAAAGTTCTTTGATTTAAATCAGGGTTACTCTTGTTTATGCTTGAGCAGGCAATACAATGATTTTGGAGACTGAATCCAAATTCATGCAAATGATGAACAATGAATATAAATATATATATCATCATGCATATTCATTTTAAGGTAGACATCACATCTCTTGAGCAACCCCTGCCTGCTTTGCTACATATCCTGAATGACACAGGCACTAGTCAAGAAGCTGCTGGGACAACATTAGCTAAAACATTTTAAATCCTGAAATAATTGAAGATACCATTTAATTTCTGCATTTATACATAGCATTAAATATATTCTCATGTTCTTCCAGGCAGCAAGTGTATAGGAGGTGTAAGAGAAAAAAAATTATTTAAATGTCAGAAAATGATCAATAAGTTGAACACAATTTCAGGGACTACCTTTGGAGAGCATTAATCAGTAAGTTAGTCTTTGTGACAGATGCAGTCATATGAGATAAAGAAAAAAAAGGTTGCATTGGTTGATATTTTATGTCCTTTACACTATAAAGTGCACTAAAGGTTATTGAATAGCAAATACCTCAATGGCCACATAGTACAGTGTCAGGAACTCCAGGCTTATCACAGAATAAACTTTATCCTTTTATAATCTTATTCTGTTCCCACCTCATTTTAAAAACTTCCTGTCTCTAGCACAGATTAAGTTCCTGGCTGTGAGTGGCTCCACATGGTCCAGAGTGCAGAAACGAGGTGGTCTGGATTCCCTAAGCCCACAAATCTTTACAGGTGAGAACATTGGGAGGAGGGACCCTCCTCCTGGAGTGTTAATGCTCTGTGTGTGTGGCCAACTGAGGGGGCAAAGGAGTCTGTTTGCTAAAAGAAGCTGATTTTGGCTCATCACTTTGTCTTAATTTGGCCAATGAAAGGGCCAGTCAAGCTGAGGTCTACAAGCCTGTGAGAAAGATGGAGAGGGACTTTGGACAAGAGCATGGAGTGACAGAACAGGACTCAGACTGGAAGAGAGTAGGGTTAGAGCAGGTATTAGGAAACAATTCTTTGCTATGAGGGTGGGCAGGCCCTGGCACAGGGTACCCAGAGAGGCTGTGGCTGCCCCAGCACTGGGAGCATCCAAGGTGTCCCCATCTGTGGCATGGGGGTTGAACAGGAGGGGCTTTAAGGTCCATTCCAAGCCATTTGTGCCTCTTTGCTGAGTCTCCTTAGCACCAACAAGCAGTTGGTGGGACTTGGTGCTCTCCAGGGAATCAAGTGGAGCTCCTAAAAGAATGAATCTCCCCACCTCGTGCTTATTATTTGTGATAATTTCAATGTCTTCTGCTGCACCCTCAACAATATTTTGTATTGTTTTCTTAGCCTTTTTATGCAGTGACCTCCTCAGAGGGCTGTGCTGTGTACCAGGGTCACCACAGGTAACCCTGCTGTCCCCAGCACTTTGGTGTGGCACTGGAGGTGACACTGCCTGTGAAAGATGGTGTCAAAAATGTTATGGAAAAAAACAATTGGGATGAAAAAGAGGATAACAAACCATTCTTTTTCATTGCTCCAGGATTCTGGAACCAGGAGATATTTCTCTCACAAGCAGTAGAGATGTCCTCACACCTGGGCTAGCCCATGGGAGGGGGTTTGGAACGAGATGGTCCTTAAGGTTCCCTCCAACCCAAAGCATTCCATGATTTTGCAATTCTAAGGGTGGCATCCTGTAATAAAACCTATAATTTTTCCTCTGACTGGACCCACAGACTTTTGTTGACACAAGAATGTTACTGAGGTGAGCAGAAGATTGCATTCGATAGAGAAATAAGTTTGGTTCTTCTCCTATTGACTGTAAAATTAATATTTGATCCCAAACCTCTCAGAGTCAGCGATGACTTTCCTCTTCCTTTGGCTTCCCTTGAATTACATCCAATTAAAGACACCTTTAAGTTATGCTAAAAAATCAAAAAGCTCTTTTTTCAAAAGCATACATGATGGCAAACAATTTTATCAGTACGTGAAGAAATGAGTTTTTCTCATTAGTTCTACCAAGGCTGTATAATCTTTCCCCCTTTTTTTACTTTTTTCTGGTTTTCCTTACTACTACAGCATCTGCATGACTGTGTAATATTGTTGCCATAGTGAAGGCTGTGTGATATCAAGGGGCTGGCAATCAGGAGAAGTTATGAAACTAAATGATATGCTGTTCCTATCATTCATCAAACCACTTAATAGTTGGAAAACATGACGGGATGTGCTGGAATTTTGATTGTGAAATGAAAATAACTCTGTCCTTTTGTTTTAAACCAAAAATGATGTTGTGTTATAACTCTATATATATACATTGAAGAGAAGCAGATTTTTTTCACATTCCTTTTGCAGCACTCTCAGATCCCTTTTCCTCCCCATGCTCATGCTGTCACAGTGCTCTCGTTAAGGTGGATAAGTGATAGTCTAATTAGCAGACAGCACTAGGTCACTTATGCCAATTGACATTTATTAACTGAGGGAAGGCAGGAGACACACAGGAGGCTTTCATCCCTCTGGGGACTCAGCCAGCCACAGTCCATCTCTTACACAGGCACAAGAGGGAAAACCCAGGCAAAAGGAGGAATTAGTTGTGGTGCTTAATTTTGAATACCTTCACTGAAACGGCCCAGATACCTCTGGGTATAAGATTGAAGCCCAGGAGGAATCCCTTTCCTTTCCCCTGCATATAAAGGCTGATGTTGGAGGACTGAAGAGGAAGAAGCTGTGCCTTAAAAACTCATCTTGGGAAGGGAGACATTTCAGGATCTCAGCACCTGGTCTGGACAGGGAAAATCTCCTATTTTTCATTCAACATTACAACTTAGAGTACCTTTCCATTAAATAATAACTGCTCTGTGTAGGAAGGGTTATACTATTGCAGTAAAGAAAACCAATTCTAGTCTCACTTCTCATCCTCTATGATTATTCAGCACATAAAAGAAATCAGCATGTATGGCCTGCATTGGTATTAGTCACTTAGGCAGAAGGACCACGAAGAATGCAGGGAAAAAACAGAAAAAGGAGTTCTTTCCTTTGTACTTTCCCTCAAAATAATGAACCTGCAGCCCTCAGAGTCTTTGAAGTTCATATTTCCACGATGCTCCAGCAGCTAAATCACTGTGACATTACCTGGAGCCCATGATTACAAATGTTAGTAGGGCTCCATCCTCTTCTTGAGGTACTGATTAGATGTTAATTTTTTAGTAAAAATGCAAATATTACCCTCTGATGCTGGCAGGTCAGAGTCCTCAGTTTGACTATGCATACAGTAAAATTTTCTTTGGCTGTGTTTGATCACTTCACATTAGGGCCTGGAAACAATCAATATCACACTGTGTTTAAAATTATCTTTTAAGGGACACAAAGTATTCAGGTGGAAAAAAAATCTCAAGAGACCAGCAGGAAACTAATAAGATTTACTAATAGCTTTTACTTTTGTAATTTGCAGGGAAACCAAAGTGTAGACTCCGAATAGCTGGATTCTTAATTGGATATTGATCTAAACAAATATTCTCTTTCTAAGTACCTGTTAAAATCAGTTACTGCTATTTGGTGGGGCACACGATATTTATCCTTATTTCTGGAGAAGTGGTGCTGCTCTTCTAAGTTATATAAAGATGCATTAGCAGTACACTTTTAATAGACCCATTAAATTCACTTTGCTTTGATTTACTCAGTATTTGAGTGGAGGCTGAGTGTTGTGTACAGCTGCAGAAAGGGCAGTAGTGAAAATAATGTAATTATCCCCATTGATGCTCCTATTTATTTTGTCAATTTGCATGGAGCTGCAGTTTCTGGAGCACTTGTGCTGTAGCCACTTCCAAACGTGGCTTGGTGCCATTTCCCCTCCAGTGCTGCTGGAAGATGCTGCTTTCAGTGGCATTTCCTGAGGCTGATTTGACTTCCTTGCTCGTTTTTCCCTTTCCTTGCTCATTTTTCCCTGTTGCAGGGACACAGCACAGAGTTATTCCAGAAACTGGATATCATTCTTTGCCCAGACAGGTTCTTTTCAAGTTAAAATGGTCTCATCATACAGGCAGAGCCCTAAAAAGTATTGAATTAAATAAATTACTTCCTAGAAGGATTAATGGAGTATGATGATAAACACAGATACTTGTGGATTTGGCTTTGGCTCTGTATGTTATAAATCAAACCCAACTCAGTAATTTGAGTTTTTCTGATTAATTTTTATTCTGATTTATTCCCACCTGATTTTATTTATATCTAGAAATGGATAGAATAGAAACATGGTATTTTGGGAGGTAAGAAAGCAGAGGAGTGCAGGAGGTGCAGTTATATTTCTTTTAAGCAGGTTTTTACAGGGTAGCCCAATCCTCGAGGTCACACCACTATAAATCTTCAGGAGTGTAACTCAGCCCTTAAACTGCATTTGTATTAAAGTAAAAAGAAAAAAAAAAGGCATTAAACCCCATAGCTTCATTTTACTCGATAAGAAAATCAAACTCATTAATAGCAATTGTATCAGTTCAGGGAAACCAAGAAGTGGCTGCGCCTTGAGCTGTGGAACTATTGACCCCAAATGAATTTGGCAATAAAATTTTCAGTTATTATGACTGAAAAAATTCCCAATGAAAGCAAACATTGCAAATATTCAAAGTCTTCTCTCTGGCCTTCTCAAATGCATTTTTTATGAAACTTAATATTATATATAAACCTCTTATTTCCCCAAGAAATTTGGGAAATCTGAGTTTGAGAGTGATTGGGGTTTATGAAGAGTCACAGATGCCTGGATAAATCAGGTCCCATAATCCAGGGTAACCGAAAGGGTGACAGCAACATCAAACCAGTGGTGTTGGTTTAAAAAATCCTAGTGATTTGATGTTTTGCTTGATTTTAGAACAAATATAGGGGAGGAGGACAGAGCTACCTTCTGAGTTTGTTGGGTTTTGGTTTTTTGCTGCAATATATTATTCTGCTTGTGACTCAGATGAAGAAATACCTTTCTCTCTGCTCCAGAAATACTGTTTGATAGGGAGTTTTTTGTTCCAGTCACAGACTTTTTCTATGATATTTATATTTAGCCTAAAAGAATGAAACTTGCACAGACCGTACAGACTACAGAACCATGCCTATATATGTCTTATTTATTTGTCTTGGAACAAATGTTTTCATAGAAAAGCAGGGACATGAGAATACCAGTGATATAAAAATACTGAAATTAGATGGAGAAGACCTGCAGAGAGAATTCATTGTGTCTCAGTGTAAGGTTTCATAGCCTGCTTTGACATCTCAGAGATGTCTGACCTCTTCTTAAAGACCTGGAGAACTTATCCCTACTTCATTACCTTTTCTACATAATTATCTTTTCTTTTTTTATTTTTTTCTCCCTTTTGGCCCTACCTATTTCTTGAGGAAAATTTCTCTTTTTTTTTTCCATTTTCTTTTCTATTTTAAAAATAGCTTTAACTATTTTATTTACTGTTTATTTATTATGATTTTTTTTACTACTTTAAGTGTTTAAAAATGTTTTTTACTATTATGTACATAATTTGCTATTGTTTATTATGTGATCTCCCTTTGGTCTTCTCCAGTCAGTGACTGGAACTGGTGAGTAAAAAAACCCTTTATAAATCCCAAATGCAGATTTTAATAGCAACTTTTTAGTCACTTACCTCCTGTTATGTGTATATATGTATATTTGTGTGGTTAAATTATTCTTGGCTGGGTTCTACTTTGTTGCTCACAGGTTTCTCAGGTCCAATCTCAGATTTGTTTCACTCACCCTGACTTCTGGTGACTCTCTTTGGTGTGTGCTGCCTCCAAGCTGGATTTAGCCTTTTAAATTCACATATTTGAATTAGGACATCAACCCAGGCACATTCTCCTTATAAATTTATATTAGACTTGCATGACTTTATTACAATTTGAGAGTGCCCAGAGAAGCTGTGGCTGCCCCATTCCTGGGAGTGTCCAAGGCCAGGTTGGACGGGGCTTGGAGCAACCTGGGATAGGGGAAAATGTCCCTGTCATAGCAGGGGTGGCACTGAATGAATTTAAAGTCCCTTCCAACCCAAACCATTCAGGGATTCTGTGATACAGTGTGATAAATACCCAACCACAGAGCATGGCCATGAACTGTCTCATTGAAACAGGGCTATTTGAACAGGGGGATAAATGCAGCTTTTTTCATTTTCCTATAATGGTTTGTTGGGTTGGGTTGGGTTGTTTTTTGGACTAGCTTGTTTCCCTTGTTCACAGCTGTTGTCAGCCTGTAACATCTCCCAGTTGCTGCTGGTACCAGCTTGCCCCTGGGACAGCCTGGGGACACTGGTGCCCAGGGAGCCCTGTGTGTGTTGTGTTTTGCCCAGGTCCCAGTTGGGAGGGGATGGCACTGGAGAACAGATGCTCGAGTTTGGGGTTGCCACCAGGTCCCTCCCCTCTACAGTTCCTCCAGGTGCTTCTCTGACTTTACAGGGCAGAGCAGACCCAAACTCAGGACAGATTAGTGTCTGTAGCTGGGGAGATCATGTGTGAGTCATGACTGAATATCATGAATGAATAATAAATGAAGGATGCTGATCGGTGAATTATATCTCGGTTTAACTAGGGCGAAGAAACAAGGCAGGCATTCAGCTCCTCAGAAAAGGAGGGAATGACAGGGGTTCTCCTGACTCTTCTTTGTGGACCAGGATGCTTTGAGTCTTCCCAGAAAACAGGCTTTGAATTCACACCCTGTTATGTAGGATAAAGGCTAAACAGAAGGAGGAAAATCTAACAAAGCCCCAAATATAAGCACAATCAGGACAGGAGATTAATATCCAGATTTCAATGCTTGTAAGAAAGAACTAGGACCTGTAAGGAGAGAATTTGGGATACCAAAGAAAGGATCAGAACAAAAGTATTTTGGAGTTTGGGTCCATCTACTGGTAAAATAATTCTTTTGATATTTTATAGGGCAAGCCTGTGGATAACTTCATTCCCCATGTAAAGTGTTGGAATGACCAAAGCAGTGACACCACACGACTTCACAGCACCAGAACTGTTGAATTTCTTCTCTCCTGAACCAGCTGTGGTATGAACTGATTTTCTTATCACATTTTCCTCAGGAGAATTTCCAAAGCTTTCAGAAACCACGATCCACCAGCTCTGCAGTGCTATGTTACAGGAGACAAAGAAGCAGCAAGAAGAAGAAATCCTTCCTTCTGCTTCCCATCGTGGCCTTGGCTGTTTGCCTGGTCCAGGAGTGATTCCTGTCTAGGGAGTATTCTTGTGTCTTTCTCCCACATTCAGCTGGGATAGAGTAAAATAATATTAATAATTATTATTATTATCAATAATAATAATAGTGATGATAATGTGAATAAGAATGACAACAATAGTAATAACAACAATAGCAATGATAATTTACTACAGTAATTATACTACTATTATTACTGTTGCAATTATTTTTGGATGTTACTTTATTTCAGTTATTAAACTGTTCTTACCTCAACCCATGGGTTTTACCTTTATCCAGGTCTCTCCAAACCATGGAGAGGGGAATGGGAATGTGTGAGCCACAGAGTCTTTTTCAGATGTGAGGTGGGAAAACACATTTGTGTTCCTCTTTTAGCCACTTTTCAGTGTGTGATTTTTCTTTTTTGAAGACCAGTTTGAGTTCGATGACAAAAGGAAAAATTTTCCATGACTCTCTCTGTTCCCATTTAGAAAATATCAAAGATACCTGATTTATCTTTAGGAATTTTAGAGAGAACTAGGAAAACTCAGGGAAGGTGAAAGTTTAAAAAAAATATTTGCTCATTTTCACATTTGATTCTTTCAAATTCTGTGACTTTGCTGTTCTAAGTCATTATTTCGTTGAATGTCCCTGTCACACATAAAGAATTTTACACAAACAACCCCAGGTCACACTGCTATTATTCAAATGTCCCTGCTCAAGGCATCACAGCTGATTGTTCTGACTAATTTTTGATTTCATCATTGAAACTGTCATAATAACTCAACACAGAAAACCTCGAGGTCTGCACCATTTCCAGTTAAAAGACAAATAAGACTTAGAAAGGTCTTGGAACTTTGGAGGGGAATGAATTTTTAAAAGTCTTAATAATGAATAAAAATGCTTAATGATGAAAAGTGTTTCCCAGGTGAAGAGACTGTTTTCCAAACATGTTCACCTGTACATGCTTTACTGATCTTCCTCTTCATGCTTGGGTGATCACAATTACTGAATCTTTAAGCATAAATACAAAATTCAGGACGCCCCCTCTCCCATCCATATATTCACAGTGTTTAACAAATGAACTTATAATGAAATATGAAACATAGCTCAGGGGGAAAGTGAGCCAAGGATCAAAAGTTTGGACTCTTCTCTTCTAAGGAAAGGAAATTCTCACAAAATTTCATGTGTTTCTTGGTGTCCAGCAGCTCATGGAGCCATGCCTAGAGCAGGGCTCCTGCTACTCAGCAGGGGAAGGGGTGTCCTTCCATCTGGAGGACATGTAAGAGGGGCTTTTTCCTGTCATGTTTGGTGACTCCTGTGACAAGGGGTTGGTGACCATGATACAATTATGTAGACCCAAGAGCACCTCCATGTACACACCAGTTGTTTAAAGAAATCCTGAAAAACCATCTTATTTCTCAAGCTGTTGCTCAGGTTTCCCATTTCTTCCCTTTTTTTGGTGAGTTGTTTGGATTGCCTCTCTTTCTGTGTTCAAAATATATTCAGCTTTATTTCCCAACATGCATTTCCCAGTTTTGTAGAGAGAGAAATCCAGATAAATGTAACTTTTTCCTGAATTGTGATCTTTCAGGCCTCCCAAACCTGATGGAGGACTTTGGTCACATCTTCATTTATTGCAGGTGACAATTGGGCTGTCTCCTGTGCAGAAACCTGCTGGCATCTTGTGAGAATTGTCTGGTCTCTGAGGTAATTATATATTTTTTGGTTTTCTTCTTTTCATGCAGGCTGAAAAAAAGTAGTGAACTTTTTTTATTATTTCCTTGGGCTGCTCTTCTCTTGAGCACAACAAATGAGACCATACATTGTCTTCTGCAAAGCACTGAATGTACCTGTTCACTCTCCATCCTGGTTGGCAGCTGGCAAACTGTTATTTCATATAATCAAAGGAATATAATCCAAAATTTTAAGGATTTTTTGGAGGCTGAGGTTCAGACTTAGTCTGGATATCAGTTTTTTTGATATCTTGGTTCAGAGCACATAAATAATTTGTATTCACTTTAAGAATTACTATGTTGAAGTAAAATTGGAAGGTCTCTATGATGATAAGTGTGATTTGGAAGAGGAATCAGAAAAGCAAACTCCTGAAACTCTTCTTTCTGTCAGTGGCCAACACTGACTCAGATGAAGAATTAAAGGGTGCTCTAAACAAGAGTTAATGGATGCTGTGTTTGTGATCACTATTATTCACATTTTTTTATGTCATGTTTTCAGCTTAGTTGTTATTGTGCTAACTTGGGAGTATTAAAATTCTCCTAAAGCTATTTAAAGCTTTAATGCCTCTCTGATATTTTATAGAAAGGCTTTGTTGCATATCCTGACTTCATTGCTTATTATACCAGTATTAGACAGGGGAAGGCTCTTGGTTGTAGCATTTCACAAAAAATGCCAACTAAATATTCATATCATTGATAGCTGTCTGTGGGAAATCTTGCCATATTAAATGTGCTTTTTGGTTTAATTCCTTCTAGTGGAACATTAAAATTCATGAACATCTATGTAAACAGAAAGTTTCCTTTCATCATTCATTAAAAATAACAAAATGCATCCAAACAGCTGAAAATTTAATATCACATTACATTTCTTAATGCATATATACATATATTTACAGATGAGTGCCATGAGTGCTTTTGGTTGGGACCTGTACAGAAATAATTCTCCTCTTTTTAAATACAGGGCTCAGCTCTGTACTGAAATGCAGGGGAATAAAATGCACAGTAGAGACAAATCAGAGGATAAATTAATTAATGAAGTGAGTTTGACAGTGTAATTAATGAACAGTTTTTCTTTACCTGAGTTAAGCCTGTCTTGAACTGTTTGAAAAAGTCCTACTGGTATTAGACACACATAATACAATTTATTCTGGATCCAAACTGCTCCTATCCAGTACATAAATTTGCCCAGTGGTGTCCACAGAATTCCTGCAAATAGCTCCTCCCAGCTGGCATTTATTTGGGGAGCACACAAAACAAAGGCATGGCAATTAAAATGCCACCAGTGGTGCTGACAGAAGGACTCATGGGCTTTTTGTCTCCCAGGATTTGTAAGATTTTGCCTATAATTGACATTTTTGCCCCTTGATGCCTCTGTCTCTAAGGCTTGCTGGGCTGGAGTTGCTTAACTAATTCTGGTTAATTTTACTGAGGTGTCATAGTTAATGACCATCAAGAAACCTTGTCTGGATGGTCCCCCTCAGGAGAAAGGGAGGCTGAAGGAGAACTCAGGGGAAGAGATCTAAGTCTCTTTGAGTTTTGAGGGAAGTGTGCACTTTGAATTTTGTCTTTCATGTGCTCTAATGTATTCCTGCTCTGACAGGAAGGCCTGGAACAGGAGGAGCTATTTTGGAAAAGTCACACGAGGAAGAAAAGGTTCTGCCTTTCTCTTCTGGCCAAGAGAAAGTGTCACGTTACCTTTAATAATTATCACCAGCAATTAGTGTAGGAAGAAATATCTGAGCAGCTGAGGAGGAGTTTGATGTGATTTTAGGAGCACACAAAGTTGTAATGAGTGTTTGGTGAAAATCCTGTTCCTGAAGAGTCAAGGTTTGCCTTTTCAGAATGAGTAAATAGTCGTATTTATCATCTATCTCTGCTACTAAATTACTCCTGAAATGCAGCTCCAGTCAGAGTGCCAATTTCCTCTGAATTCGGGCCAGAATTTTAATTTATAAATAAAAATAATGAGGTGTAACTGGTATTTTAGGCTCCTCTAAGGACACATTTCATAGCTCAGTATGGCAGAAACATGTGATATAAATTCCTTTGATTTTCCACAGCCCAGAATAATTCTACTCTACTGATTTCAGGGTGTCTCTTGGTCAACCCCAGCTTTTCTGTCACATCAAATGAAACCCTCTGCTCAGAATCCACCTCTGGTTATTTGCTTACAAATCCAAAAGCTCCTTCTTTTGGGGGGCTTTAAGAGGCAGCTGGTGTGGCTGTATTGGAAGGAAGTCAAGCATTCCAGATCCCTGCATCCCTTGGGGTCAGAGCCTTCCCCACCACAGAACAGTTACGAGGGTCTGCAGATCATTGTGGCCAGGGCTGGGGCATGGAATCCACTCTGTGCAACCATTGTGCTGATCAAATGCTTTCCTGGGAGTTTCAAATCCTCAGTCCAGAAATTCAATTCGTTTCCAGGGAATCCAATTTTGAACTACAACAGCTTTGCTCGTGTGCTGTCACCTTGAGAAGCTCCAGCATCTCGTGCCGCCGTAGAATGAGTTTAGTGGGCAAACATGGCATGGAAATCTGGGATTAACATGGGGTTTGTAATCTCTAAACAGGACTGGAGCCTTGTTTAAAGGTCAGTGTGAAACAAAAGGTCCAAACCCGTGCCCTGCCTGTGACCCCTCAGCTCCCACCACCACATCGTGCTCCTCTTGGCAAGTGTGGCAGAAGAACTGCATCCTCCATCCTCAGCTCATTTCAGGTACGGGCTCTTTCCCTGAAATTTTCCTCATTTAAGTGCATGTTGTCATCAGTGATGTCTTATTTTGCACCAATTAATTTCTGTTAATTTTCACGTGGTGGCTCTCTGATACTTAGGTTTAACCCATTGCTTATTCCCCTGCACAAAACACACAGCACATACCTAAAGGATCACCCATGGACTCTTAAAGCTTAGGACCTAAAACAGAGCAGTTCAAGCCCACTCTATTTTCCAGTTTTATAAGAATCAACTCTAGTCTTTAATCATTTTAAGGATTAAAGTTATATTATGAAGAAGAATGGTTATTACATCTAAGGAATTCTAATGATTAGAAATGTGAGAAAATAGGATTGAGTCAGAGAAGGAAGAAAGAAGGGAAGAGAGAAAGAAAGAAGGAAAGGAAAGCAAATTTGTTTTAACAGATGAGAAGTGAAATATTTTTGACATTTAAATAAACAGTGTTCTCTTAAACCACTTCTAAGCTTTTCTATTGAATGTGTAAAACCCCTCGAGCAACAGTTTTAGTTTCAACATGGGAAGATGGAAGGAGAGACAAAAAGCCCCCGAGCGCTTTATTAGCTGCCAGCTCTTCTTGGAATGGCAATCCATAAAAAATATCCCTCATAAAATAAATTTAATATTTCACCACTGATTTTTTTCTCGTGACTGACCTTAATAACTCTCCAACTTGGAAGGCACTTGTGGTGCCTCTGAGCTGTGAAACTTTGAGACTCGTGGCAGAAACAGAGGGATCACCTTTCCCTGGTGGGATATTCCAGGAACACGTGTTCCATCAGGAAGGGGCACAAGGGACCAGAAAGACCATAAACATGATAATGGTTTAAGTTTTAGTTACTGGTGGTGGAATGGATCTTCTGGTGGCTCATGCAGAAGCCACTGGGTCATTCCCTGAAGGTCCAAGGGCACAGGAGGACGAGGATTGTGGCAAAGGTGAAGAAGCTCTGATTCCCTTGCTAAATTGGTTGGATAGGAGGGGAGATAAAGTAAAGCTGCAATTAGTAGATAATTAGAAAGAATGGATGTGTTGTACAAAATGAGGAAACGGTGCTGGATCCTGATGATGACATTCCCATATAAGCTGTGTTTTACATCCATTGACATTATATTTAAAATGACAGTATAATTAAAAAAACCCAAAAAAGGCGACAAGATTTCACTCTGACATCTGTCAATACATTCTAAAAGAACTGCTTTGTGGAAGTGGCTACAGGATTTTAATTTTATTTTCCGAAAACCTTGGCATGGAGTAAAGCAATTTAATTTTTTTAATTTATTTAAATTTATGTTTTATTTTTTTAAAATTAAATTTAAGCGGCACTTAAATTAGATACTGATGCAACAACACTGATAATTTCTGCTTCTAGAAACCCGCCAAAAAAGTCATAAATAAAGAAAACAACATCGACAAGAAAGGTATTTTCATAAATTTGAAGCAATGAGTGCCAGGCACTTGCACTCTTTAGCAGCCACATTATATTTTTGCTCTTTCCCTCTGTAAGGAACAAGACTGTGGGACTTTCTTTGCTTCCTCAAATACACTTTCCATCTCAGTAGTACAGCTGGGTTGCTGCTCTGCATTCCTAAAGCCTCAGTTTATAATTAGAGTTTCAAATCTGTTCCTTTAAATCCACATGGTGTGTTAGAGACCTGCTAAAAAAAAATTAGATATAAAAATTAGAGCAGCATAATTTGCTTAAAGTCCAGTTGAAAGGGCTGATCCCAATTGTTGTAAGTTTTCAGCTAAAGCTGTTTCAGTCACTTTTAGTATTGAAATGAAAACGAAATGGAACAAATTAGAATGAAAATGAATTTAATTTCTTCTCTGTCGAAGGAAACCTTTCCAAGTTAAAAGCACGGTGGCTTTAGGGCAAATCAGGTTAAAACAAGCCTTCTGCAGTTGAGTGCTAATCATTTGGAACTTTTTCTTGCAGTGCTCAAGAATCATTTTCTGTGGCTTATGTGATTAAAGAGATCAAAGAGTTCATTATTGCTTTAAAGAAATGCTTGCAAGGTCTGTTATTCTGTATGCAAAGAGTTCTCTTCCACCATCCCAAGACCTGCCCAAAAGGTGCCCCGTGCACCTCAATTAGGGATTTATCAAAGTCATTTTTCTCTGAGTCCCCCCAAAAGGCCAAAGGAACACTTTGCTCTCAGCTATTGCCACGATGATTTAGAGAAATTAGTGGGGTTATTCTGCTCTGCCTGGCACAGAACTGGGGCCACGAGGACGTGGAACTTCTTGGCATTCCAGGGATGGAGTTTTGCCTCTGCAGCATCCACGTGTGACCTCCCCAAAGGGGCATTTTGCCCTTGCAAATGGAACTGCAGAATTGTTAATTTTATTACTCTGTCACTGGGCAAAACTTCTCAGGGTTGTGTTCTCCTTGGGAAGTTCTCTTGGATCACAAAGGGTGCTGCAGGAAACAGAAATGGAAGTTATTTTATTAGCGTTGTTGCATCTTCCCTTTTTCCCCTCCCTCTGCACACTGAGTGAGAAACTGTATTTAGAGTATCAGCTTGGTTGGTTCTCAAATAAATTGACTTGTTTTGTTTCTCCAACAACTCCTGGAACCGACTTTCTGCCCTGGCAGCTGCTTTAATGATTGCCCTGAGATTTAAAGTGTCTTCTAATGGAGCTGAAATGACTTTCCCCAAGAAACCCAAGCGTAGGGTTATCACAGGACTTTAGAAATGGATTGTTTTGTTGAGAACTGCCAGAGTTTTTGTTCTTGCAGGCTTTGATTGGACCTGGCAAGATGTTGATAAGGGATTTTGGAAGTTTTTTTAAATGAGGAACCTAAAATATTCAGAATGTGAGGGGCCAGGACATTTCTTCTCTTAAAGAAAACATTTTCTTACCAAACCATCAAGAATATCCAATGTCCTGGCTTAGGAAGATGCTCAGAGGGATTTCCTGTCCATCATGGCAATGCAAAGTAGCCCAAATGAGAAAAAAAGAGCATCATTCACTGGGCATTAAATGCTGCAAAACAATAGAAATAGAATTCCTGGTGTTTCACAGGCCAAGCAAAGGAAATCTGGAAAAATGATGGCTCGAGAATGTGGTTGGGCTCTAAAAAATCCCCCTTTTATGCACTGTGTTTGCAGCAACCCTAAAGCTCCAGAGCCTTTTCCTTCTGTATTCCAAGTTATTTTTCTGGTAAGCAAGTCCCTGTCCCACCAACATTTTCCTTTCTTTAGCCCAGGCAATGAAGGGCTCATTATACATGTGTGTTAATTAAGCTAATGTGAGTCTGCTGGGAAGGCAGCTTTGCTCTTTCAGGCACCCAGCAGTTCTGCAAAATGAAACAATCCCCTTCCTTCTTTAAATGAATAAGGAACTGAAGGGCACATGAATCTTATGGTAAAGACATTTAAATAAATGTATTATAAATACAGTTAACTTTTACAGAGTGCATTTTATCCAACGACCTCACAAAAATCACTTTTTTCTCCACCGGGCTTAAGATTTTGTAACAACACTTTTTTTTTTGCTAATTTCTCAAAATGAACTCCTTCTTGTTGTAATTTTTAGAAGTAAATGATTGATATGTCTCTCTAGTCACTCATGAGTGTTCTGTTGGGGTTTTTTTCCCTCCAAATATGCACAAATTCTCAACTTTCAGTGTATTTTCCTGGCACTGTTATTGGGGTATTAAAAGTTTAGCAAAGTTTATGCATCTCTAATCACACAGTTCTCAAGGTCATTGTGCAGATCCAAATATGTAGGTGCCTTTGGTTGTGGAGATATTTTTAGTGAGAAAGAGAATAAAAGAAACCTTTGGTTCTAGAGATATTTTTAATTAAGAAACAGAGAATGTGCAAGGCCACAGGAGGTGGGATGTTCTTAAATCCCCCAGTATTTGCTTGAATATAGCAAAGTTTACCAAAATTTAGGAGCTGTGAATTCATTGCAGACCGATGATTCGAGTTCCACCTGAGCTGACATCTTTAGAGGTTTGACCACCACTTTTCATCCTCTGAAGCATTTGATCGAAACAGAGAGGGTTTTAAAAAGCCTCCTGCAGCACAATGCAGATATTTTCCCTTCCTGCTGGGTGGTTGAGGCACTGATTCCATCTCTTAATCAGCTTTGCTCTCCTACAACGCTGACCTTTTCTGAGGATTGTGGTGATCATCCTTCCAGGAACTATGGACTGTTCAAAGAGGTGTGTTTTCAAAGAATTCAGCCTGAAAGCACAGATGAAATGGTGATTTGCACTGCCAGAGATTATATAAACCCTCCGTGGAACGTGTGTGAAAATCTACCTTTTGTTCACTGAAATGTTGCTGTTTGATCCCTCCCTCCCATCTCCAGGGTTCCCTCTGCACTTTTAATGGAAAGGTTTGAAAATGCAATTGTGAGCAAGAGCTGAAGGGAAGAAAGAAAGCCCAAATCCTGATTAAATTATACCAAATTCTCCTCACCTACAATATGGGCAAAATACTTAAAGTCAACTAAATTTTCCTTTTTCTTCTGCCAATGCAGAACCTGCATAAATTTATCCAAGGCAAGAATTTCTTTTCCTTGCTCTGCCCTCCCCTATTATTTATGATGGGAGATTTCCTCCTTTTATATAGTATAAATTCATCCCAGATTGAACTGTCAATCCTTCCTGAGCAGGTTCTGCAGGAGATGCTCGAAGTGAAAAAGGTGTTAAATGTGAGAGGATGTTCAGTGTGTGAAATCAGAGGCTGGAACAGGAACCTGCTCGTGGGAACCTCAGTCAAGATGCTGCAAAAGGGCTGATGTGGAGGAGTTAATCCAGTGTTCTAGCCCAGTGTTAGGAACTAGTATAGTTTCCAGTTAAACAAAGAGAACATTATGGGACTATATCCTGAGATTATGTACTTTGTGCAAGCTCGATTGCATATTTTAATTGCACTAGAATCATTAAACACATCTTAGAGTAATTCTGTTTTTTTTAATTAAATCCAAATTCTTGGTATTAGGCAAGAATTCTGATGTCACATTTACAGTTCATTAGAGTCATAATTAAAATATGCAGCTAGACTGGAGAACTAGAGAATGCTTAATTTGGAAAAGCATTTTATTTTGTTGCTTCTGTAACAGGTTAATCTGGGTTTCCACAAATGAATTGGAGATGTAACAACCAGAAAGTTCATTAAACAGGAGGATTTCATTCCTTTACTAACATGTCCACCTGGGTTGTTTAGTTCTGCCTCAATAAAAGCAATATCCTAATTATGGCCAAATCACTGCCATCACTTGGTGACACTGGTGCCATTGTTTTGTCATCAGGCCTGACCCCACACTCTGGGAGGTGTCCCCAAATATTGGCTCATTTGGTCACCCACTGATCATCCCTTGGTGCTGATGCACTGTAACAACTGAGATGCTTATTAATTCCAGCCAAGGTGGCACATTGATTCCCCCTGCAACCTGCTGGAACATGCATTGCATTAGCAGAAACAAGGATAGAAATAGGAATAAAGAAATAAAGGGGGGGAAATGAAGGTATTGAACACAGTGTTTGGGGTGTTTATAGTCTGAGAGTCTTCTGAACACAATCAGTTCTGTGACTGCATCAGTAGTCAGAGAAACTTCTAATGTTGGATAGAGGAGTTTCAGGTAAATACTGCATAATAAAACCATTAAATGAATAAATTATATATATATATATACATAGAAGAGATTTAATCCTTACAGACTTTGGAGGTGCTCCATGTACTGGATGATAGAAGCATTAAGAGAATGGACTTTCTAAGGTCTCCTGTGTTTGATACAGTGCAAATATTCCCCCACGTAGCTATTTTCAAGGCAAGGCTGTTAAACAAAGAGGCAAAGTTTAGTATGCAGAGCACAGAAACTTCCATAAATTGCCTTCTGCTTTATTTGGGAAATGGCTCCAATGCTGCAAGAACCAAATGATTTTATTGTGTGGTTTTCAAACATCTGGTTTAATTGAACTCTGGGGAATGGGCACCCAAGTTCTAATTTACTGTGTCATTAAGGAGAGAGGAATTTAAAATCTTACATACCTGCTCTATTTGGTTGTTTTAAAATAAATTATCAGTTACTTCTGCAGGCAGGTTCTTGAGTATCGACTGCCAAATACAAACACATCATTTTCTATCCATTTTCAAAAGGATATGCCAGAAAACAGAGTTGTTTCCAGAGTTAATAATTGATGCAGAAGCCTCAGCAGTTTATTAGGAGCAAATGATGAAAAAGTGTGAGTTTCCAAACTGCTAAAAATCTGTGCAGAGTTACTTCATTGGTGGAGTTTACTGGTTTTAATTTATTTTATAGTAATTTTACAATTATATCTGAAAGAATTATCAATACTCAGTTTTCTTTCCTGCTGATTGGTGTTTTGTTTTCATTTTTTTTTAATTACTAATTCTACTGTTAAAATTACTATTAACAATTATTTACTATTAAAATTACTATAAGCATGTGGCTTTTCATTAAATTTTAATTACAGAGAAACACTGATTTTAAAAAACTATAAATTCAGGAATTTCTACAGAAGAAAACAGATGGACTTAATATTTCAATTTGCACCAAAAGCACCAATTCAGCTCTACAACTACCAGCTATTAAGATTATTCAGTTGGCTTTAATTATTTTTCTTAAATTGACCAGACTGAAAATACATTAAGTGTGAAATCAAAAGCAAAATAGCAGATATTCATAAGATTTTTCAAATTAAATCCATGCTTGAATTAATCTCTTTTTTCCTTCACTGAACTCTCATTTAAGAAGTTTCCAGAGGTCTCGTGGCTTGATCTCTCAGAAATCATGGAATAAATGGGTTTGAGGCAGCAAGTTTTGGAGGCCATGGTGGAATTTGGTTGAATCTTGATGATCTTGGAATTCTTTTCCTCCCTTTCTGATTGATTCTGTGATATATTTTCAGTTGATTTTGTGGCAATTTTCCACTCTGAATTAACCACACCCTCTGAGAGATTCGACACATCCATTTCTATAACTCTTTAGAATTATTTGCAGGCAACAGACTGCACAAGTGGCCTGTGATAAAACAAACCCCAATTCATTAATTAATTAGGCACTGGTTTAAAACCATGATTGCCTTCCTAAATCACCTTCCAAAGGCCAACTTTAGTCTGGAACTAAAGTTGATCTTTGGACCTGAGTGCCATAAAATCAAAGGCTGTTTCCCAGAGGTGCCTGTGTGGGGTCATTGGTGTTTCAGGGAGCTGAATTCCCATCAATTAAAGCACCATCAGCACGGGGGAAAAAGGTGATTTTGTTTAAATGAAAAGGCCATTGAGGTGTTGCCAGAGCTGCTGGTCACACTTCTGAGTGCCCCTTGGCAGTGCTTGGACTTAATATAAAGAAAATATAAAGAAATATAAAGACATGTCGTGGCTGATATTGCATGGGAAATACAAAGGAATTAACTAGGACAAATCTGTGTATTTAGCAGTCATTTATGTATTTGCTTTCATTACTGTATTTGGCTTATTGTCATAAAATAATAGAAGTATTTATGAATTTACTAGAAAATACTGGAAATGATCATCCTTATGCATCCTTATATCCACTGCAAGCTTGAGCCTTGAACAGCTCCTAAAATGCAGGAAGGGAAAGGATCACTTTGGCCTCTTTCTAAAAAAAATAGCTTTATTCTTCTCCTTTGTGATGTTCTGCAAATCAGGGTTTTATTGCAACAGCAGCCACATGTTTGATGGGAGAAAGGATATAAAGGGCTGGGGCATCTGTCCATACATACAAATGCTGATGAACACAGCAATTAATTAAACTGTGACTTTTTGCTGTTTATTAATTCTTCCTGACAATTCCACTCTGCTTGGAGTGATTCATTTCTCTTTCTTTGCAGATTGTTGTGCAGCCCTGGCAGGTGTGTGAATACTGGGTTTATAGAGTGCCCTGGGGGACTGTGCTTTTCCATCACGAGCTATTCCTCCTGGTCCAGCTGGGCAACTGGAGCCAGGACAGGCTTTATATTATAACTCAATCTCTTTGTGCACTGGGGGAAATGCTGATGGGATGGAGGAATGGGGAAAAAAATAAGGAAATGATAAGGCTTCACACTGCTCTGAGTAAAATGTGACTTGAAATAATTTTCACATCACTCCTTTTGAACATTTGAAGTCATGGGGGTAGTGTTTCCCCTCTGGTATTAGCAGAACTATATGAAGGATATATTTTTTTCCAAAATATTATCTTTTTATTAAACAATACATCCTGTTCTCTTCCAGTTCTGCCTCGTTCAGGATCTCCAGAGAGCAGGCTGGTCAGCACAGAGATTTGTTGCTTCTGGAGGTGGTGAGTGCTGGTGAGGGAGGAAATATTGCTGCAGTCTGTCCTGCTGAAGGGCAGGGGGGAATCCTGATCCCAGGTAGGTGCCAAAACCTGCCCAGTTGCTGAAGTGAGAGAAGGGATGTCCCCAGGGCACAGACTGCTCCTCTCTGATTGCAGGGAAAAGAAATAGTCACATGCCTGGGGTGGAAAGACTCACAGCTCTTTTACACACGCTGCTCTTACAGAACTGGCTTCATTGCTGGAGCAGCTCTCCCGAAAATTCAAATTGTCACCATGGTTTTTGCTAAAATTGCCCCACATATCAAGAGGCACACACTGACCTGGCCTGATGGTGGCCACAAAACCCTCCTTTCTCTCCATCAGCTTCTGTTTATCAGTCCAGATGCAGGAAAGAAGGAAAGAAGTTGGTTTTTTAGACCCACAGAATGCTTTTCCAGGGCTTGACTGAACCACCAGAGAATTATATCAGAATATTGTGAGCTGGAAGGGACCCCCAAGGGTCCAATGTGGCCCATTCAGGGGTCAAACCCACAACCATCAGCACACGAACCTTGTGCTGTGATTTGCTCTCGTGCAAATGCTCATCAAGACTTTTAGGACTGGGAATTTATGCCAGCTGATGTGGACTACAAACCAATGTATTTTTAGTTATTTATTTTGGATAAATGAAGTTAAAAATGCCTCCCCACACGTTCATGCGCATGTGTTTAATGTAGGAGCAAGAAATGAGGTGCTCTGGGTCTAAAGGAGGTGATACCACATCACAGGGAACATTTACTCTCCTCTCATTTTCCACTGATTTAATACTAAATCTGGGCTTTTTCTCTGAAACACAAACTACAAAAAATATCTCCCAAGCCAAGAAAAAGGGGAAAAGTTTATTCCTAAGATTTGTTTTAGTATTTAATACTGTGACTTTGCCCTGACCTTTCTCCCACAGACCCCATTGGGTTTGCCCCTCCACAGTGCTCATACCACAATGTGTCTATTAATATTAAACATGTCCTTTTGGGCACTCAGGCAGCCTCAGCAGCTTTATGGTTATCACCAAAGAGATGAAACTGTTGTTTATCCACCCTTTACAGAGTATTTGCTGGGGTTTAATATGAGGTGCAAGTTATATCTTACATTTCCTTTTTCATTTCCCAAGCCTGGGGTTATATGAACACCAGTAAGTCAGAACTCAGGCAGATATCATTTGAAAGTAATTTTCCATCTTTTCCCCACACCCCTTCTCTATTTAAATTTCCATTTAGATGCAGTTAAATCCACAAAATAAATAAAATGCTTCTAAAAACCACTGAAAATTTGTGGGAACTGGTAGTAAATTTAGACACTTCTCACCAAATCCCCAAACTTTGAGAGGTTTTTCATCTCCCTCCAGCCTGGTGTGAGTTAAAACCCATGTTTTCTCCTGGAAGAAAACCTCAAACAGAGCCCAAGTGTTTTGTTGTGGGTTTTATTTGTTTACTTGCTCTAGAATACTTTGATTGAGGATCTATTTGGAGGCCAAGCACAAATTTAATTACACAGTTTTACTACTAAAAAAACTACCGGGGCAGATTCATGAACCAATTACCTCAATTGCCCTGTGGCTCCTTTTAGATTTAGTAAATACTCTCATTTTTTTATCTACTGCTTGTGCTGTAATGGAGCAGATGGATTTCAGTGCTCTGAACCAGTGGTTAATTTTCAGGCTTTTTTTTTCTTTTTAAATTTTAGTCCCAGTAAACTAAGCAGGGAGAGCTATTAGCTGGTTGTATGAACTACTAGCACATCTGTCAAATTCAATGGATATTTGCTCATTGCAAATGCCCAATTCCAAGTTTCCAGGCTGGGTGTGAGTCACCAATTGATGTGAGGATTGGTAAAAGTTGGTGATCATCAGTGTTTTAATATGGCTTTTTTATTTGTAGCTATTTTTTCATATTTAATTGATTTTTAAATGATTTCCTCAATGGAGTGAGCAGCACAAGAAAAAAGAAATGTAGGTTTAGTTGTCCTTTAGTGTAATTTCTGGAGATGGTGGAGATACTTTGGGTACCACAGGGCAAGGGTGGTCCATGATGCCAACCTTCTCCCATCATTTTAACACAAACAACCCAAAATCTAAGCATAAGAGCTGGTTATCTCCTCTTGCACAGTAATTTCTGCTCTTGCAGGGGAAAATAACTCAGAGTTTCTGCAGGAAAATTCTTTCCAGATATGTTAGAGCTGTTTTGTAACAAGAGAACAACCTGCAAAACTGCAGCAGGGCTGAGAAATAAGGAAAATAAAACTTACAGCAAACATCCCTAATGGCATCTGAAAGGTGAGGTGGGAATCTCTCAGATTTAACTATGAATTCTGCCTTTTGTAAATGCAACAAAATATGGAGAGAAATGAAATGAAAAACCATCAAGAACAATTTTTGGAGGTGCATATGGAAAAAAAAGTGTGTGTTTAATGGGCATCAACACAGTTCTACACTAAACACAATTACAGTCATTTCAGAATTGTCACTACCAGAGTAGTTTTCTTTTCAAAACTCTGCTGCTTGAGTTAAAATTTAATAAATAAATAAATAGAATTTGTGGTTTAAAAAGGCTTGAGTTTCCAGAATAGCTGTTAAGTCTGAGTGAGGTAGGATGTCCTTTATTACACACTGAATTCTCTTTAATTGCTTTTAGCCTGCATGAAAACAGAAATAAAAGGCAATGAAAGGACTAACCTTTCCTGACATGCAATGGTTTGCACTCTGTGTTCCCCACTGCACTGCTGGGATGATCAGGCTCTGTTTGTTTGAATTTAGTATTTATGATTATAAATTATCTCCTCGTAACCAAAGGTATTTGCATACGAAAATTATCTTCCATCAAGTGGGATTTTATTGCGTGTGCTTTAATACTGTAACAGCCTGTTAGCATTGAGATAACTAAAGGGATTCTGTAAACCTGAATTTAGGTGAAAAGTTACACTAAAAAAAAAGAAAAAAAAGCTATTATGGAACTTATGGCTATTCCTAAATATTCTCATAAACTGAAGGGGGAAATGTTTAAGGGAATTTAAAACTAAAAGAGTGCAAATAAATAAAAATAACTAAACCCAGCTACTGCATCACCAAACCCATGAAAATTATAGAATCATGAGGTTGGACAAGTCCCCAAGTGCCACATTTTTAAGTCCCCCAGGGATGGTGACTCCACAAGCACCTCATGAGGCAATGGCATTAACCAAAGTCAGCTCCATTTACACGTGATTGGTTATAAAGGAATCCCAAAATATTTTCCTGAATCAAGTCCTAATCCCTAGATTTTTTCCCACTGGATGTGCACCTGAGAGTGGAAATTTCACTTTATAAATGTTTATTGTTTAACTCAGTGTATTTTGAAAGCCTTTCCCAAAACCTTCTCGAGCTAATAAAGCTCACTAGCTGGGGGTAAAAAAAAAATAAAAATCATTTTATTGCTTTTTCTTTTGGTTGTTTATTTTTGTCTTGCAGGAAGGGAGAATATCTTCATCTTATTGCTGTCTGGAAAGAAGTTAATCTTGGAGCTCTGCCCCTCTCTTGTGAAAATCTTTAATCCTTGTACAAGTCCTAGTGCCGTGGTACATATCAAAGAGACTTCAGCTCAGC
This sequence comes from Xenops minutus, assembly GCA_035221455.1. Taxonomy (NCBI): domain Eukaryota; kingdom Metazoa; phylum Chordata; class Aves; order Passeriformes; family Furnariidae; genus Xenops; species Xenops minutus. The sequence goes on along the minus strand of JAWWEE010000010.1, from coordinate 2,829,254 downwards.
TTAGTGAGACTCTTCCAGCATCAGGCATTGAAAAAATGCAGTCCAGAAAAGCTCAGGATTGACCTTTGGGGACCAAGAGGCAAATTGGTGGCCAGTTGTTGTGGTTTGTGATGACACAGAATGCCAGAATGGGTTGGGTTGGAAGGACCTTAAAGCTCATCTCAATCCACCCCTTCCACTAGCCCAGGGACACCTTCCACTAGCCCAGGGACACCTTCCACCAGCCCAGGTTGCTCCAACCTGGCCTTGGACACTGCCAGGGATCCAGGGGCAGCCACAGCTTCTCTGGGCACCCTGTGCCAGGACCTGCCCACCCTCCTTTCATCCTGATATCAAATTTAAACCTCCCTTAGTTCAGTTTAGGACCATTCCCCTTGTCCTGCCACTTCAAGCCCTGGTGGAAAGTCCCTTTCCAGCTTTGTAACTCCCTTTATGTTTATTCTTACACAATTAATAATTCCTTCAGAATGGCACTAATCTGTCCCCATGTCTCAGAGCTGCTTTCTGGAGTCCCCATGGTCGAAGCTGCTGTGCAGAGCTCTCCTGCCCTGGGGGAATAAGGTGGTAGGCAATGTGGGAACCCTGCAGCTGCTCCAGTCTGTTTTGTAGGCTTTTCAAAGTTTGCCTTTAATTTTCCCTCTCACTAACACTACCTCTCCGCTGAATAAGACTCTTTAAATATTTTATTTTCATCCTAAGCCCCAGTCACCATTATTTTGCAGCTTAAATATATTATTTCCAATAATTCTTTCCCCTCTCCACTGGTGCCTTCATCTGCTCACCTCAGAGGTCACTCCCCTGACCTCCTCCTCATTTTATGATGTTTGTGTTTTCTGGGATTCTTTCTGTCATTTGTTCATTGATCACTTTTTTCCCCACTCTTTCCACCAGAAGTGCCAATACCAATTAATCTTGAACTGCTTGTTATTTTGTGACCTTTAGAAAGGCCACGTCTCATGATTTATTTGCTCCTGCTGGGCACATTCACATATTGTTTTGCCATGGTGGAATCAGGGGCTTTTCTCTGCTTTGCTAATTCATTTCCCTTTTTCTAAATGAAAACCCGTCAAGACATATTGACATTCTCACTCCAGTGGAGACTGGTAAATGTTATCTGGAGAACTGTTCTGTTTGATTTCCTAATTTTAATTGCTTGAGGCAATTCCTCCAGCACTTTAATTAATTATAGGGAAAGAGGCTTGTAGGCTGTGCTGTGGAGAGCACCAGGGTGTGGGATGGAGACGTGGATGGAGTGGGAGGAGACAGGGGCCAGATGATGGAGAGGAAGAATTTTGGGGAGGTGGAAGACAAGGAAAGAGAAGAGGAGGAGCTTGTGAATATCTTCATGTGGAGAATCAGAAAGGTAAGAGGTTGTTGGTTCTTTATTTTTATTATTTTTTTTTTCCTAGATGGTATATGTTTACTGCTTTTAACTATTAGTATAAAATTCACAATTTAATAGCTTCAGAACATTTCTTCATTTTTTTTTTAATAGATGAAGCAATTCTCGTATTTCAAAACTAAATGGCAGTTTTTAGGTAGTTTTTAAAGAACAAGGTCATTATCTCCTCTCCTGGGTAAGTAGAGCTCTTCATGTTTTTATGTTAATCTGTTTCTCCAGACTGTAATAATCATGTTCTTTCTCGGTGTAATTCAAATAGACTTCACAGGAGAGAGCTTTGCCTGGAGGGGCTGGAGAGGGCAAACATTAATATAAATTTTACTATTGGCAACTACTGCTATTTGACCCTCTCACAAGTTCCTTTCTGTCCTTCACGTGGGGTCTGGAGTCTGTATTTTTTCCTGACTTGCAGAAAATGAACCCCAAATATCAGCCCACCAGAGCAGGGCTTGGAAAGTCAGAGTTTTCACTTGTTTCAGACCTCACATACTTATCTTAGTATATGGCACCTTGTTTTAAGGAGCACTTTTACAATTTATTTATGTTAATCATATTACATGGTAAGAAAAAGTACCATGGGGCAAAGTTTGAAGTCCTGCCTCCAAGGAGTGATTATAAATGAGAATATATTTGTGGATATAACCTCAATCACATCCATACCAGATGAGTATTCAAGGCATGCTGAGCCTCACGTTGAATTTTTCAATACCAAGCCACAAGATTTTGCTATCACTCTCAAGAAAACTTTGGCTGAAGTTGTTTTACTGGCTGGGATTCAGCCCAGATCAAAGTAGTCGAGGCTGAGCCCAGTGTCTCACTGCCTGACAGACAAGTGTCACCTGAGGAAAATGAAATGCATCCAGGCTAATGAAATCCTTGCCCCGTGGTTATGCCTTTGGAGAGCTGTATTTCTGGGGTTACAGGCTTCAAACTGTTTTGAAGTGAACTAAAAATACCAGGAATTTAACTTATCCTTGCAGGCTTCTCCCCAAAAAGGTGAAGAGGAAAAAGATCACTTCCTATTTTCTTCTCCTGAATCCAAAAGTGGGAAATCTCAACCCCATGTTCACAAGCTTAAAAAGTGTGCTTAGCCCAGTTCATAAATAATCATCCCCTTCTCTCTTCCAATGTCCAAGTGGGAAAATTGCAGCTGCCTTTGCTACCTGGCCAGGTAAGGATGGAAGTCCCCCTCTGTTTCTTTCCATGGCTCTTAAAGACCAGGCAAAATTTGCTGAAGGGAGGGAATGGAATTGTGGAAAAGCTTGGCCTGAAATAAGAAGGGAAGCAGAGAAAACCAATGGAATAGGTTGTGGTGGTGTTGTCACCATGATCCTGTGGCCTTTTAACATATAGCAGGGTTGTTAAAACCCAGCCCAGGGGTTGGAAAACCTGGAAATTATTCCGGAGAAGAAAAAAAAAAAAAACCACCCAAAGTGATTGTGCATTAATTGCAATTATGTTAAGTACTACTTTTAATATTCGCATTCTGTGGCACTTGGGAGGACTAGTCAGAGTGAAGAGCTGAGCATGCAGAGCACAGGATAAATCTTTGTGCCATAAACCATAAACAATAATTTCTTAAAGGCAAATGATATATCACTGCCCAGCTTTACAGGCCTGCCATTGTTTTCAGGAATAAGTGTCATTAAGTGGCTGTATCCACTTCAGGAAGAAATGACTCCAACCTCTCCAACAGCCACGACAGGCTTTGGAATGTGCAAGTGGTTATTTTGCAGAGAGAAAAATGACTTACACAAAATCATACATGGCCTGCCAATCCACAATATCCCAACAGGGAAGGCTCTGGAATTTGCTAATTACTGGAATGTTTGCAGAAGAAAATATATTACAGCTAAAAGAAACTTTTCCAAGTTCCTCACTGGAGTAACATGATCCACAAAAAGCTGGATCCACTGATAAGGAGGGATTTTTCTCCCCACCAATAAGTTCAGGGTGAATTATGAGGATTGTACCTAAAATGTATTTCACTTTCAAATAAATAAGTTAAGAGGTCCTGTCCTCCAGCCTTCTCTCTGTGAGGGAGAGGTTTAGTTTCCCTGCATTAACAACTCTTGGTAGAGGAAACAACACTGACATGTTCTCCCAATTAAATTATCTTTAAGCATTTCTGGGAATCAACTTTATATTGAAACTACCTTTGGCTCCCTTGGCTGTGTCAGATTTTCCCAAGTCCTGCCATAGCAGCTGGACCTTTGTATTTGGAATTTTTCAGTTTATTTACAGATTTCACAATTCCAGGAGGAAGGGAAGGTGCATCAAACCCCTGTAAAGGTTATTTGGGAACAGAATCAGAGCAGGCAGCTTCCCAAAGGAGATCTCTGAGGATCTATTTTGTAAAACAGGCTCCTCTTGTTAAAAGAGACTGTAAATGTTGTGGTTTCAATTGTGATGCTTTACCAAAAGGCAGAGAAATGAGATTGCTAATGAAAGCTTCTAATACAGTGTGTGAAGGAAGCAAAACCCAGCGATTTTACATAATTACATTTATTCCCAATGCAAGTGCAGATTTCCATCTCAAAATAAAATGAAATGGAAAGCATGGTATATGGAGTAATCATAAGGGCTCCTTTAGCACCAGTTGTCTGTGCTCTCCTCTCTCCTGTTCCCCTTCCACAGCTGCAAAGTGGGTGTTTCAGTCTTTGCCAGAGCTCAAGCCCAGCTCTGCCCTTGCCTGGCCCTGTGGATGGATTTGCTGGAGCTGCAGGTGCTGCTGGAGTGTCCCTGTGGGGATGTTGGTGCAGAGCAGGAGCTCCTCTTTCCATCCATCCATTGAAACTCGGGGCAGTTTTCTCCCATGGGAGTGCATGGCAAGATTTCTCAAGATACTTGTGTCATCCAGGTCCCTCTTGGGTCATCCCAAATTTCTCCCAAAGCAGGTTGTGGGCTGCAAACTCCTCTCTGTATGTTCTCAGGATGACAAAGACATCAAGCAGAGCACCGCTGTGCTCCTGCCTTAGGAGAGGCAGGTCACCTGTGCCACCACCTCCTTGTCACCTGGGAAGGGAAGGAGTTTAGGGCCTCCACAAGGACAGGAGCCTATTGGAGCTCTGGGCTTCTTTCTTCTGACTTAACATTCCTCTGCCTCTCTCATTCATCTCTGACAAGTCCAGTGTTTAGAAGTCAAAAGACTTATGCACCTTTGTGAGAAGGTCTGATTTCCAGATCAATAGTGTCCTTCTAATCTACCAATATAATCCATCCTGCACCGTTGGGCCATCATGAATCAGGGACGTGGCAATGCAGCCTGAGCCTTTATCACCCCTGGCAATTCATCCTGCATTTTCAGGTCATTCTTTCTGCTGGTGTTTCACTCTTTTTTTCCAAATAACTCCACAGTAAATCCTTATATTTCTTTGGCAATGTGCCTAGGCTTTAGGGGAAAAAAAACAGAAAAGAAAAAAAATTCTTAAATTTCCCAGCCCTTAAGTTAAAACTTCCAAACTGTTTCTGTCATTTTTAAAGGAGAAGAGTTGCCACCTTCGTAAAAACAGTGGTACAAGAAAGACAGCTATGTACTTCTATAGTGTTTGACATTTTCTGTGCAACAAATATTGACTCCAACATTCCCTTGTCAGAGCACAAAAATTCATTTTGTGAATTTGTATCGACAGCCTAAGTGGATTCTTTCTCTTCCCTTGAATGGGCTTCTCTTACTTATTAACTCAGCCTTGAGGGTTTTGAACATTTACCTCTAAAACTGGGATGTATTTACAGCACAACTCGTGTTTTGATGTGCAAGAGGCATGGCATGAAGGTTACCTGTAGAACTTCAGAGAACACCCCAATCATAAGCAGATGTCCTTGTCCAGCAGGCCCAACACCACAAAATGGATAAATCAGCTCCAGGCAGACTCCAAAGTGACTATTCCCAAGTTTGTGTGTTTCATTTGCCATGACTTTCAATCCCCAGCACAAATCTGCCTTGTGGTGTTGAGGCAAATAAAGAGAAATTCAAAAGTTCATTTTGGTTAATTTTATCTGATGAGAAATGAACTTTGGTTTAATTAAAATAAACCCCATCATTTCATACCAGAAAACTCACCAGCACTGCAAACATACACCAGGCCTCTGGTTCTGATGGCAAACAGAGAAGACAAATCTCCAGGAGTATTAGTTAATGAATTTGATTAAACCCTCTTCTGTATGCTCCCTTTAGCAGCTCACCTGGAATACCTCAGCTCTCCCAACAGGACAAGTTTTCCAAGGAATAAACACTTAGGTTTCATAACTGATGAGCCAGACTTCAGAGGGCTGTGCCATTTGGATCTCATACCCCAAACAGACCAAGGGAAGAGTTTCTTTGCCTGTGGAGTCACATCCATATGTGCCTGGATAAATGAAGATGAAAATTGGCTGCCTTTATCAAAGGCTAATTCAAGACATTTCCAGAGTCTTCCTGTCTTTCTGCTGATCCACCAACATTTTCAGAAGCCAACTGTTTCTCTCAAGCTGTAGCTGGTTCAGTCAAATAGTATAAATCTGTTCAGATTCTTTGTAATGGGGAGAAAGTGAGGGAACAGGCACTCTGCCTTAGAATCCCCTTGGTGAACTGCAGCTGTGGCAGCCAGGGCACCTGATTAAACCCAACCCTTCTTTTCCAGGCTTAGCTTAAGTGTTTGTCTTCCAACCTGCTGCTTCCTGTGAAAACTCAGGCTTTACCACCCAAGTCTGCTCTGCAACAGCAAGGAAGGTCTTGGTGTATCCCTTGGCATCCTGTTCCTGTGCCCCAAGAATTCCTCTGGTTGGGGCTTTGGGTCTGTGCAGCAGGTTCCACATTAGGGTGGCCCTGGACGTTCCTGGGAAGAGATCTTCTCTCCTCCCACCTCTCCTTGACTTTGTTCTGCCCCAGGTTTCACACAGCCTGACCTTTGAGCTGTCTGAAGCAGAACTCTGTGCTCCAGTAATGCAAAGGTACCACGGACAGCGGAATCCTATAGTGACTGAAGGCTGACCTCACTCCTGACCTTTTCCTGGGGGTGCCATCCCTTCTGCTCCCTTTAGGCTCATCTGGCAGAAGGAGTTTGGTTCCTGCACAGCTGGAGAATGAGAAGGAGCTGAGCTGGAAGTTGCTGTGCTCCCTCCCCTGCCCCAAGGGCAGGAACTGCAGGGAGAGTGCACCGAGTGTGTCCTGGCTGGCAGGAGGAATTGCTGCTGGCAATTCCAACTGGGGTTGCTACTACCCTAGTCCTGAGTACAAGTCAGAGTCTAGGAGGGAGTTCACACACTCCTAATGATCAGAATGATAATAGAATATAAAAAGTGGAGCTGTGGAGTGGCTGCTGTGAGACAGTCTGAGCCCTGCAGTGTCCTTTGAGTGAAGCAGAGTCAAAGGGATCCCATGCCAGCAGCTGCAGTTGAGAGATACCTGCCATTCCATGGACTGTGTGCTGTCAAATATATCTGTGGGTCATGAAAATGAAAAAAAAAAATACTCAATTTTGGTTTTATTTCTAACCACCCCTAATGTAAATAGCATCACATGGAGTCTCACATAGCACCCAGTATAGTCACAGTTGTGGGGGAGTTTAATGTTTGCTATACAAGTTTCCAGGGATCAAAACAAGGAGTTGAGCATCGGGGAAGAAATAAAAGCCTCTTTTGCCAAAGGCTGACAAGGAGTGATGAGTCTTTGGGAGATCAGGAGAAGAAGCTTTGTACACATGTCTACCCATGGAAAAGTGCAGTGCTGAAATCCTGCCCCCATCAGCCAGGAAGATCCAGGAATCAATGCAGTGAAACAGAATTCCAGCCCAAAGCAGACATCAGAAAGTGCTGAGAGTTTACAAACAAGTGTGGTGTGAGTGGAGAAGGTAAATTCCAAATATCCATCAGCACAATCAAATGGGCTGTACCAAAATAACAATTACAGGGCAAGATTGGTAAGATCCATAGTGGAATTTATTACTTTTCTTTTGGAACACTAGGAGAGCATTTCTGTGCTTCCAGGAAAATTTAATCTTTTATTTTAAGTTTCTCAATACCAGGTTGCTAGGAAACATTTGCAGGATAACTAAGGAGCAATGAAATATATTCCAGAGTTATACAATATCCCAGTGCTTAAAAGCTACCATTAGTGTCAAGAACTGAAAATTCTCAATTCATTCTAAATTTTAGTGGCTTTCATCTAGAATTTAATTTTTGTTTCTTTGGAAAACCAGGGAGCCTTTGCCTGAAAAAGCTCAGCGACAGCTGTATCATATCATTGGAAGATCAAAGGCTTTGTTTGCAGAGTTAAAAAGGGGATCCATGTGGAAAACAGCCTTAATTTCTACTCTATAGCAATGTATTTATTGGTAATATTAAGTGTAAGTAAAAGTGGTAAATTCTAATTTTCATGTGGCGAATCAAACTGACAGAGAAATAATGCACTAGATGGGGCAAAACAAATATATATGTTATAGCCACTCAAATTTAAAGAAAGTCACTAGTTAATGAACTCTTAGATTTTTGGACTGCATATTTGTTAAAGTCAAGGTTTTAGTCAGTTTTCTTTGATTAGTATCCATGTTTGAGTTTCTCTTCTCCAGAAATTATATCATCTTGCAATAATTTTCTTCTCTTAGCTCTTAGTTCTAGTACTTGGAACAGCTTGAATTTGACAACTCAGATTTGGTGAGTGCCAACAAGCTGAAGTCAGTAAAACATTTCTCCTGATAATTTATTACCAAAGGAGCACTGTTATATTGGTTTGGATGATGTTGGCAGCCATTAGAGAAATTAATTTACAGCATTTAAAAATTCTCCACCGTGGGGTTTGATAGAATTTTGAATTTTGCTGCAATTTAAATCAGATCTTCAGACATTGAGGTTTAATTGTGCTGGGAGTATTTTTTTCTCATTTTCTTTATAGAGGGCATTTAATTTTTCTTACTTCTCTCCACAGTGGAAACCTATAAAAGAGAAGAATATCCATCCATTTCTGTTTTCAGCTTCACCCTGGTATGGACATCACACTTATTTGTATGGGCTGAGTCACACAAGGTATGAGTAGTCTGGTATTTTATCTCTAATGGTGGCCAGTAATTGGTGCAAAGGAAATAAATACAAGACAAAAGCCCAGTAACAGAGTAGGCACTTTATATTATATAATATATATATTTATAGTTATATTCTCTGATTACAGCCACCTCCTTCTTGGAGATTTACAGAGCCTGGGAGCCTTTTCACTTGGGCCACTTTATTTCCTGTGTAGTTTGCAAAATTTAATTGACAATGCTTGGCCGTGGTGAAAAATGTTCTCTTTGAGTAGGAACCTGAATTGGATCTTCCCACTGGAGGTCAGAAAGCTCAACATTTCCCTGACCTTCAGGATTTCTGCAGGCTGGAGTTTCATTGAAACAGTAATGCCACCTTTGGATCAGGCTCGTAAAAAGGGGAATATTTCTGAGTTCTAAGGGGATGGTGAATTCATAAGGAAAAGTGGGCCCCTGTGATAAGAGAAATACATCTCAGGCAATGTGCAAAACACATTTCTGACTGGTTCAAGCTCTTTGCCTTCTACAAACCCCAGGAGTCCCCGCTCTGTGTTGATGTACCAGAAAGTCCATCCTAGGGTGCAATTTCAGGCACTTGAGAAGGTAAAGTGTCAAACTGTGCAAATTCAAGTGAAAACAGAATGTTTGTGGTGGTTTTGTGGTGTGGGTTTATCAAGCTGTGTCTTGAATCCAGGAGAAGCCTGACATCTCTGCCAGTCTGCTCTTTCAATAAGGTGGTTGAGATGGGTTAAATTTGGAGTTACTTGGTGTTATTGTAGTGAAAAGTTTATCTTTCTTATGGGTTCAGGCAAAATAATGCCTTCCATTCTTTTGTGGCTGATCCTCCATGACATCATTTGGAAAGCAGACATTGGACACTGCAGCCAGCCAAGAACATGTCCTCCAAAATCTCAGGAATATTTTTATTCCAGAGTAGACAAGAGTATCCTTTTATTAGCCAAAAATTCAGGTGCGGTTAAGAATCTGAAATAGAATTCCCTGACATTTGCAGCACCTGCATGAATGGCAACAGATTTCAGAGCTGAGAAAGACTTTGAGCCTGTCAGACAAAGCAGCTCCTGGTGGGATTCCTTGGCCATTCCACAGGGGATGTGAATGCCCAGCAAACAGCAAACAATGCCCATCCTGCCTTCTCAGCACCGAGGCTGATTTATTGCTCTGCCCCCCAAGAGTGACACTTTCCCTGTTAGTCTCAGGGTTCATGGTGCAGCCCAGGCTCCTTATCAGCTGGGGATGTTTCCACTCAGCCAAGGAAACAAGGGACCATCACCTTTCCTGCAACTTGGCAAGCTGGTAAAAGTCAAACCCAGAGAAACCTCCAGAAGTCAAAGCTTTGCAGGGCAAAGAATCATTGGAAAGGTAAGGAAACTCCGAGTAGAGGTTCAGGGTCCTCTTGAACTCTGTATGACTTGTTGGCTCCCCACAGGAGAGGAACAGGGAGTTAGAGACTGTTTTATACTGTAAAGATCCAGAAAATTGCTCTGTCCTGCTAACCTCTGTGATTTGTTTCTTGTGGTTTTAATTTGCTTCAGAAAGGGACATTTTATGTCAACTTTTCCAGCTGGAAGGGAGGTTAATTCAGCTAAAGAAAACATTTAGGAGGATGATTTCTTTTATTGCCTTAAACTTCAGTACTTGGAATCTGAACAGCTCTTTCTTGGAGGGGGTTTTGTATCCCCTTAGAAAAATCACTTACTGTGTCCAGAAAGAAATGTGGGGAAGCCCTTGTTTGATATTAAAGTTGCTTTGCAGGAACCTCATTAGTCAGGTTTCAAATAACTTCTAAGGCTTTTGAGATTAAAAGCTAAAATCTCACTCCCACTTTCCTGAACTTTACAACTCTTCCTTTTGAACACTTTGGAAATGCATGGAACATCCAGAATTTTGATGACACCTGAGCCAAACACTGTAAACTGAATTTTGAGAACAGTCAAATGTTTTGTCTTTATCATTTCTGCCTCTTTCCCATACTTTACTTAATAGCCAAATTTAAAACCCAAAATCATTGATCTTTCAAATACTAGTACAAAAAATATCTTGGCTTTTTGTGACAGTAGAAAATTCTGACCCTCAGTGGTGTCAGTAAAGCCGTGGAAGAGACGAAGCAAACAAGAGGCTTTGGAGTGATGTTTTTACTTGAAGAGAAGCACGTTAATGCCAAAATATTTTACTCTCTGCCCTGATAACATGTGGTTAAGGACAGTGAAGGGCATTTCATCTGATCCTGCCTGAAATCAGAAGGGGTTTTCTTTCCCTTAAATAGAAGACTAGAGATGTGCTACAGGAAAATAGCTCAGAGCACCAGAATGAAGGCAAATACTGTGAAACCTCAGAAAATGTAACAGGGAAATGACACATCCCTAAAATCCAGCAATGTTTAGAGAAGTAACTGGGTAAAGAGCAAAAGAAGAAACTATAGAGATGTAGCAAAGCACATCTTGGGAAGCAAGTGATAAAACCAGGATGGTACAAAGGAACAGGAGGAGGTGACTGCAATCATTAAACAGAGGTCAAGAAGAAATTCCTAAAGATTGTCCAAACGAGGAATTCTACAAACATGGGGCTGGGGCTCTGCTAGATTATTGTTCTCATGATTTAGGGAAATAGTTTGTGTCAGTTTTGAACACTCCTGAGCTGAGCTGCTGGTTCCTTTCCCAGCTCTGTTGCAGCAATTTGTTGCCATGACTAAGGCTGGCAAAACGAGCCCCTTTGCTTTGACCCCTCGTGTTCCACAACACCCCCCGATGCTGCGAAAATCAGCCTAAAGCCTAACGAGTTAAATCTCATCCGTTTCGAGGGAATGGAAACAAATTGCTTTTTGATTGAGGGCCTAGAAATTACACAGCCTAATTTATGCACACGAAGCTCCAAAGGAAGCTGTTTTACAACAAATGATACGTGAGACTCGTCCGAGATGCCACACTCGAATCACCACGCTTAAAACACTGAGTAGCTTTGTTGCAAAAGGTCAAATGTGTGGGTGGAAGAACACGTAGGGCTTATTAACTCAGCAGCTGAAATGTTAGTGCAGGTACTAACTAACATCAGAAATTTCCCTGGGAACATCTTCTGCATGATTTGTTCGCTTAAGGGAAGTCATGGAAAACAGCAGAGAGCACAAAAGTGGACGGGTGGTTATTCAAGCTCTTTCGTGCCTCTGTTTTCTTGTGGGCTGGGTTGTTCATCTGCCTTGGGTTGGGAAAGAGAGGTTTCTGTTTGGTTTGAGCAGGTTTTGGAATTATTGAGTGGTTTCTGTTTGCTTATTTGTCTGGTTTTATACTTCTTTAACGTGTTTCAGTCACTGTGGTTTCTTTTCTTGAAGTCTCTCTACATCAACTATTTTCCAAACCCTTTAATCTTGTTTATTCTTCAAAAAATGGAGTTTGGTCTTTGTGGATGAGCCCACATTTTAAGGCTCGTGCCAGCAGGTGCCTCTTCTCTGAAAATACTCAGATAAGAGCAATGTGAGAAGTGAAAGAGAATAAATCCTTGCACAGCCTGATCTCACCAGGGTTCCAACAGAATTCCTTTGGTACCAACATGATGTTTCCTATGGAGATGTACCACGATGGCCAGGATTAAAAAATACTGCCTGGTGTCACATATGGCAGTGTTTGTATTTTATTGACAGAGGACGGAGACTTCATTGCATTGGTTGGAGAAATTATCAGATAATTGTTCTCTTTGAATGTTTTTCTTCTTATTTAAGTCAGTTTAGCATAGCACACAAGGTAAACCCACTGCAATATGTAATTATCCCTTTCTATTTAGCCACATCCCATTTTTTCTGCTCATGGTTAGTATATTGTCTGTAAACACAGGCTTCAATTTGAACCTTAGAAAATATTAGTGTATTTTCTACTTCCAAAAGATTCTCAAACTACTTTTATTAGCTGCCTAACTAGAAAGTGATCCTAGTTTTGATGCACTTCTGATAAGGCAGGAATGCTTTCCCAGTCCAGATCCTATCCCTGGATGAGGGTATGATAATGCAACTGTTGAAAATTGATAATGTGCAGTATAATTATTATTAGTTCAAGCCAAATTTTGAAAGAACAGGTAGTTTAAAGTGCATATGGATTTCAATAAGACTCTTCTACTCTCTAAGTGCTAGAATATTGAAATCATTCTGCTGTCAGCCATTGGGCTGGAGAGTTAACTTGTGGAGTCAGGAATTAGGTGATTCTTGTAGCAGTTGGCTTGCACGAGTATTGGCCTTGAAGTCTTACAAATGACAATATGGAAGAGTTTTAAACTTTAACATCTTACATTACTTTCATCACATTCAATAAAATGTTATCTTCTCCTATGATATTTCATTAGTATTCAAAACTCCATTATCTCCATCTCCCAGACACACCTCGTGAAGTGCAGTGTTTAAATCATCCTGCTGATGAGTTTTTCTCACACCTCCCTCGTTCTTTATTCAGGATTTCACAATTCCCAAGGCCCAGAGGAAGTTCTTGGAAAACACTTCAACAGTGGTTTAGGAATAAAAAGTGCATGGAAGGGCACCAGAGCTGAAACTGGCTAAATCTTTGGTGTGTTCATTTAAATATACAGGACTGAACTAGAGGAAATGTAATACAAATGTTCTGGCTCTTGCCACATTCAGGCTAGTGCTAATATTCTTATTCTGGGTGGTGTCAACAAAGGAATTTCGACTTTGATGAGCCTTGTGCATCCCTTTCAACTCAGGATATTCTATCATGCTAAAAAATTCAGTTACCAAAGTGTACAAGAGAGTGAATACTGAAAAAAACCCCTAACTGTGTGATCAAATGGGCCTTCATTTTATTACCATTGCAATTTTTTTATTAGGATTTCTCGACTGCATGATAATCTTTTCAAATTCTCCACGAGGTCCTATCATCTTGCACGTTTACAAAATTTATTTCCATTTATAAATTTAAAAAAAAATCTTTTGAAGATGAAATGCATATTAAGGTATGAAAAAAGGTCAGATTGTTGAGGGACCCTTAAAGATCACCGGGTGTGACTGATAGTTATCAAAGCAGGTTGGTGATCCAAGGAACTTGGAGTTTTCTGGGCCAAACCTCCATTCCCAGGAGGCAGCCGTGGGCTCGGAATGCAGGATTACCTCTGAGGGGTGTCTAGAACTCAGAACTGCATTAAAGGGATGTATTGGGGTCAATAGAGGAAAGATGTGGCATGACTGGCAAGCCCACTTAATTTAATTGAGATGACAGCTGTCCTCTAGTCGGCAGTCCTTGAATAAATTATTGGATTTGATTAGTTTTTTCTCGGGCTGCGAGATGAGATGAAGCTTTATATTAATTCGGAGGACTCTAATTTATTTGAACTTCGATGACGACTCCTCTGGCCCAGCTGCAAATCCTTCCAAGTCAATTTGAATATGTTTATTTACCTGAAAAAAAATCTACCTCTTTGCTCTGCCTTCAGCTTTCCAAACAAGCAGCTCTTGTTTTAGGTCGTGGGTGTGTGGCCTGCCTGCAATATTGGTGGTTTTGGCTGGTGTCTTTTTGCTGTGCACTGGGGCTGTGCGTGGTGACAGGAACAGGCACTGCTTAAACTTGCAAGGTTATTTGCAATGTTCTCTTTTATTAAGTCATATTTTAACTCAGCGGCTATTTTTGCTTCTTGCAGACATCCCCAAGCAAGGTGGAAATAAAATGCTGTGGATTTATCAGAGCAGATGAAAATTATTGTCTACCTGCTGGAGAGGTGAGAGGAGCCTGTGCTGACACTCAACATCATTAGCTGGGAAGGATTCTCCCCAAAGCCAGTGGGAGTTTTGAATAAACACAGACAGCAGGGCAATGTCCTTGGAGGTTATTCCTGTTTCAAATGAATCTTCCTATTCTGCATTACCACCTGTGCCCTCCCTTGTCTGACAAATTAAAAAGAAGCATCACAGATATTTTAATAAAACCCACAGAGTGCTGCCAATATTTTAAAGGACAAGGCAGTGCCACAGACTATTGAAATTCAGAGTAATGAATAACAAGTATAAAATATTTCAGCCTCTGATCCTGTTGAGCAGCGTGATCCATCCCCTTAAAAGCAAATCAATAAATGCAAACCAAAGCAAAGTAATGTTTTGAAAACAATACCAAAGCTGTAACATGATTACTGGGGGAAGGATCAAAGAGCAAATGGCTGTTCACCCCTTGTTGTGCTCCTGAAAAGTGCTCGAGTTGAGCAGGAATGGACAGAAAGTATCAAGAACAAAACTTTGTTCCGAAGGTGCTTTGCTGTTGGTTTTCTCAGAGACCCCACTGATCCTGACTTCTTCAGGCAGTGGTGTTGACAGCTTTTCTCCTCTTCCCAGGAAGGATGGAGTGGTGCTGACTGAAAGGATTCAGGCATATTTCCCTTATCATCGTGCTGGATGTACATTAGCAATTTAACATGATAGCTTATAAAAAAACCACTTCTATATACAGAGTTTTAAAGTTGACTGAGTCCTCTGCAACACTATTGGAATCTGTTTTATGTTTTATTTTGGGAGATAAAGACCTTTAGTTTTCAATCAGATGAATCCTTTCTAAAAGCACTATTGACATCTGCTGTCAGCTGTCATCTGCTTCCTAATTAATAATCCAGATGTTGGCACAGTATTATCTAAAGAAAATCAGTTTATTGTTTGATGTTGCAGATGAAACTTGTGACTACTTGACTTCCCTTTCTCATCATCAAAAGGCAACGTGTTTTCTCCTAGTGCTGATGTGAATAACACTGCTGATGTGTGGTGGGTGTATGGTGACTCCTTAATTAGTAAAGTTTCACCCTTCGTTGTCACTCTTCCTTTCCATCTCTTGCTGTGCATCCCTGCCCTCTCGCTCAGACAGAGGGGTGGCTCAAAGACAGTCGGGTCCTCCTCTTTCTGCCTCCACAGGTCAAAATATTTCCCAAACTCTCTTTCATAATTACCTCCAACACCATCTGCTGTCTGTCTTCCCTGAATTATCTTTGCTCTGCCTCTTTGCCCCGGAATTTCGGTCTCTTCAGGGCTCACCAGACACTTCCACCCACTCCGGGGTGGATCTGGAGATCCCTCTCCAAACCCCTGACCCTTAAGGGTGTTTTAACTCACTTAACTCTCATAGGAGGCAACACTTTCTGTGTTGCTGAACTACAGCTGAAAAGCAGATTTTCTACTGAAGAGCAGGAAATAGAGTTAGAAAAGACCTTCAGATGCCTCTTGTCTGTTGTTTTACCTTTAAAATGTCATCCCTCGTGTTCCTCTCCATGTGCCTCGTCTTTTCCTCTTCCAGGCATGTGTTCCAGGGCATATGTGTTTGTCTTTCCTGGAGAATCTCATCCAGTAGTTTCCTGTTGGCATTTGTTTCCTTGGAACAAACTCCCTGGATTGTTCTCTGCACTGTTTCCTTCTTAACTAGAAGTCTGAGAATTGTCAAATTTGCTGCTTTATGATGACATAATGCTTTATGACTCTCACAAGCTGCCACCTTCCCCTTCTGCAGAGCAGGACATGAAGCTGAACATCCCTGTGTCATTCTCAGCTGGACCCCAAAATCAATAGCAGTGGCTGTGAACAAACAAACAAATAAGCAAACAAATACATAAAAACTAAAATTAATAATTATAAACACAACCCCAATTTTATTTATTTATTTAAACCCCAAAATCCTGTCTGATCTTGACTCCTACAAAGCAGAGACTGGACTCTCAATTCTCTAACTGAACAAGTTATTTCTTACATACCATCCCATATGGTCAGTCCTTGTCACATTGTGCTTATTCCTTTGGTGTTAATATAGAAGAATTCTAATTACCAGGACATTTTTTAAAGTGTAATGTTGTTTATTTTTTGGCTATCCTTCGTCATGTTTGTGATAGGAAACAGAAATCAAATCAGCTGTAAAGCACAGTCAATTGACTGTGCACAGAAAACATTGTTGTGTACACAACAGAATATTATATTAGTTAAAACATATGTGTATTTTTAAAATAACTATACTAATTGCAGCCACTGGAAATTGCATCCATCTCATTGATTGGAAAAATGACTTTTCTGTTTCATCAGAACATCATTTTCATATCTGTTTTCTTTCAGTAAATGGTAGATACCTGATTGAAATAAATTAAGGGGATTAAAAAAAAACCCTAGTCAACCCAAACCCTGGGATTCTCATTTTCAGGTGCAGATATCCATCCATCCAAAGGGAATTCAAATTCCATTTTCCATGGGTTGCCAGACACCCACTGGCTGCTAACACAGCATTTGAATTCCACCACAGCCCATGAATATTGACAGGAAAGTTAAAGTGCTCCCAAACTCTTCCCTGGGATATAAATTCCCTGTGCCCCCAGGAGCGGGTGCTTTAGATGTGAGAGCTAGAAACCTTCCTGGATTGTTTTCAAAATAGGAACTGGGAATATTTTCTAATGAGGAAATGTGTCAGAGATTGGAATTCTTTGATTAGCACTGCTCGTTTGGCACTGTCCAAGGTGGTGGCTTCTGGCTTGCAGAGGAAGGAGATGATGTTCTGCTGGAAAAGGGGCTGTGGAGGTGTCAGAACATGCTGCTTTTTGGAGTGGAATATGCAAATTGAGAGTTCAAACCCAAAAGAAACGTCGTGCCCTGGGAATTGTTCCTTTGTCGTTTTCTTTCCTCTTTTCTTTTGGGGACAGGGATGTTGGGAGACTTGGAGGAGTAATTATTGTGATAAGTGTATAAAATATTCTGGGTAGCATCTCTGGAATAAAGGACATTTTCTTGAGATTATAAACTGGTGAGCAAGCTGCAGTTTAATGAAAAGGATAATTAAAAGTTGCATTAAATGTTTGGAGGGTTTTTTTACCCCTTTTGTCTTGTTTCAAGACTATCTTTTCTTCTTATTTTTTAAAGGAATCTGAAGTCCCTGCTTTATAAGAGCAGTTCTGAATAATTTATATAATGAACTGATGGAAACAAAAATGGAATTTATTACTCAGTGATATTTCCCTGCTTATTTTGCAAGGGGAGGAGAAGAGTTATGTGACAAATTAACTGCAGAAAGGAGAGCTAACATGCTTCACAGTGAGTAATAAGTAAATCACAACGGGGTTCAATATAAAGTGTGTTTCATGAGAAGTATTAATAGGAGCACAATTTGATTGCATAGAAAATCTATTGTTGTTTAGCGTTCAGTGCACATTTCCAGGTAAAATCTGATTTTAGCAGACATTTGCTAAGGTGTCTGGGATACTCTGCTTCCCACAGCAGGCACAAACCCTGGCTGGAAGGCTGATGTGGAGCCCTTGGTTAAAGCATCATTTCTTCTCCTGTGTCTCGTACCTTTGGTGCAAGTTTGGGAGCTTTTTTCATTTCCTTATTTTTGTCCCACTTGTCTTCAAATGCAACAATTCATTTTCTACCCCCAAAAATCTGCTTTAAACCCAAGTGACTGTAAAACCCAGCAGCTGAGGCAGCAGCTCTCAGAGCAGTGACTGCACCGAGCCCTAATGGGGAGGTTTCCCCTGCCAGGTGCCTTTTCTGGCAAACATTTCACTTTCAATTTTATCTCCCTGCCCACCCTGCACCTCTTGCTTTATCCTATTTGTTGCACAACGTTTGCTAGAGATAAATATGGTGTGAGTGTACATTGCATTTCCTTTGGATGCCACAGCTCAGGGCTGACCTTCAGCTCTCCTGTAATCTCGTTGCAGAGCGTTCCTTGGGCAGGAGTTCCTGAATTGTGCTGAATTCCAGAGCTGGGCTGGCCTGGAGGAAGCACCAAAGCCAGTGGGTGAGTTCAGCCTGCAATCTATTTACTGCTTTTGGCATCAGCCTGTGGCAGGAGGAAGGAAGGGAAGCTGCTGTGGAGGTTTTGTTGTCTTTATACCTAAAAATGTATAATAATATCATGGTGAAGTTTAATTCCAGACCCATTCTTATGTATTAAGCTGTGGTCAGAGCACACTTGCTGTTGAAAAGGTGGTTCAAAGGGAGAGGCTTTGCAGATTGTTTGGAAGGGATTTTGATGCTGTGACCTGTTTATGGCAGGACTTTCTTCAGAAATGCCAGAAAAGACCATGGGACAAATCTCATCCCTGTTTTGCTCAGGGAGAGGTTTCTGAGCTCCTACCAGAACCAAAATTACATTTTCAGATGGGACTTCAGGTGACATCTCTTGTAGGCAGAAGTATGGGATCAACTCACTGTCACTGAGATCACATTTCTCTGATGGCATTTTCAAACTAAGCCTGCAGGGTTTGACCTCGTTGATAATTTAGCCAGGAGAGATTTCCTGTGATTCTGTTGTGATTAAATGGGGTCAGAACTTTGGACTCTCCCAAAAATCAAGGAGATCTTTAACAACTAGTGAACCAGTTAGCCTGGTACCTCTCCCTGGGGAAAAGGAGGCTCAGGGGGCACCTTTTCCCTCCACAATTCCCTGACAAGAGAGTGGTTTGGAGTGGGTTGGGCTCTGCTCCCAGGGAACAGGCACAGGAGGAGAGGGAATGGCCTCAGGCTGGGACAGGGCAGTGTTGCCCCTCAGAAATAAAGATGTGTAAAAATAAGTGATATCTCTGTGAACTTCAGAAGTTTTTACAGCTCAGTTATGTTGAATCCCACATGAAAAATATTTAAAGAAAAGAGGAAGATCAGAGGATAAAAAGACACAAACTAGCAGAGGTTTATTTTGTACTCAGGAGGTCAAGTAGTCAATCACTAAAACCCAACAGGTTGTTTGGTGTGCTAGCTGGAATTTTGGTCCAAACCCCAACAAATTTTGCTGCAAACTGAAATTTTGGTACCAGCTCAAACAGCTCTTGCCTTGTTATCTGGATCCTTCCAGAGCAAGACTTCCTGAATTTAAATGTACCATCACATTATTAGTCCAAAAGCAGAGAAACAAAAATCTTTTCCATGCAAGTAATTTTTGAATTAATTGAATCATTTGCAACCTCTCCATGTGTCAAAGTTAATCAGAGAGGTCTAATTTACTCCCAGACAAAGGACTATTTGGGAGACACTGTTTTCCTGACAGTTTGTGCCTTTGCAAGCCACAATCTTCTGCTTATATTGCAAAAGCAATTATCTCCTTTAGGTTGCCTTTATATTAAATATTGAATTTGTTGGTTAATAAGAGGTATAATTCAGTTCTGGGTGATTGGTAAATCCATCCTGATGATGTGAGTTATGCCAAACCTCGTGGCTTTTTGTGTTCTCCTCTGGAGGCAGCACACAAAATTGAGAAAACATGCAGCTGGTTTATTTGAACTCCCCTCTCCTTTGACACTAAATAATGGCATTGCTTAAGAAGCTGTTCATGAATCCATAAAATTAGCATTATTGAGCACAAATACCATGTCTTATAAATCAGGAATTATTAACATGCTCTTTGCTGACTCCGAGAAATGAGTTTCTCAGTGAAGCCCCTGATTACAGCAGACAGACAGGGCAGTATGCTTAAAATTATGTTATAATCATATAGATTTTCCCAGCTGGCATATTCAAAAGCACCTGTGTTTTAAAGGCTGGACTTCATAAAGCTTTAAAACCCCCTGAATGTAACTTTTGCACATCAATGAGACCCTCTCTGCTAATAAAAGTCTGGAGGTTTCTAAGTTTTGCTGCACAGAATGGTGGGGAAAGTGTCTGTTGGCTTCCCCAGGAGTAAAGTTGTTCATCTGGAAGGTGGGAAAGAGAATAATTCCATTTTTTATCTGATTTCATAACCTGAACTGAACATGTTTTCCTCCCACCAGAGGGTTTTAGAGGCTCCTTTTCAGGAGGATCCCTCCCAGTCATTCCTGCTTCAGTTATCCCACTTAATTTATTCATGGAATCATTTCACATTTCTCAAATCAATACCTTATAGTAAGACTTATAAAGTAATTATTACTCTCTTTCTGATTATGCCTCAGTTATATCAGCTGGACATAACAAAGGATAAAGATTGAGAAATAGATTTACTGCTTAAAATTGCAAGCTGAAGTGTTTTTAAATTTGACTCTAATGTCCATAAGTGTCACAGTGTTTGAGGGAATTGGGTTCTAAGACATCCCTAAAGTGCATTAGTGACAATTTCACTACTATTTGCATCTGTTTATTAATGAAAATTTCCTAAAGTTCCTGGCACTGTATCCTCAAATGATGTAACCCAGGGCATCTATATTGTCTTAATGGAATTATAATGGCCACAGACCAACTCAATATCCCTGTAACTCCTTTCAGGGATTCTAAACTGACATTAAGAAAGTATTGTGGTGTTTATGCAGTTAATGAATGACCCCAGTTGTCATTTCATTTTGGGGGAAATAAAAAAGACTAAAAATTCGGGCACAAATTTAATTCTATTGGATGTGCTGCAATGCAAGCACTCCATAAAAAGGCAATGGGTGTATTATAGCACTTTATCTCCCTTTTAATCTCGTAGTGCCACCAGTTTTGTGCAAAACAGAATTCTAAAGTCTCATCAGAGCAGAAGAACCCAAATCTCAGCACATCCAGCTGGTTGGAAAAGTCACCAGGAGCCAGAACTGGGTTTTCTGCAGTATTTTCACAGCCTGTGAAATTAATTTCTGAGGGAGTCTTGACACTCCCACAACCTCGTGAACATTAACTGTTTGAAATGAAAGACGAGCCCCTGGTGATGGGATTTCAGGCAAATTGATCTGTAGGGGACGTGCACGATCAGATGTCCTGCCTTGTCCCCTGTCCTGCAGCACCACACCCTCCCAGCCCTGCCCAAACCCACCTCAGAACTGGGCAGACTGGGGGTTTTTTGAAGGGCATATTCCCTTTTTCTGAATTCTCTTTTCAGAGCCTTTAGGGGGCCGGGTTATGTTTTTTAGCTTCACTCTTCAGCGAGAGAGAATTGAGTCGCTGGAACCAGTAATAAAAAGCTGGGAAAATAACACATGAATAACCTTTGAAGAAATCTGCTGCTGAATTAGATGCCAGCTTCAAGATGGGCATGTTTAATACAAGAGCAGTTCTAGTCAGGATTTCTGAGTCTCATTTTGACTTGGGGAAGCTGGTTAAAAAAAGAGGAATTTTGTTTATCTTCCAGTTAATCAGATGGGCTGGTTTCTCTTCATTTTCCCCATTAATCAGGCTCATTTCTTCCCAGCCAACTCACAGTGCAGAGGGTTTTAGTGTTGGTAAACAAAGTAATGAATGAAACAAATAAAAGAAACCCCGGGCTGCTGAGCTGGGTTATTTCAATATCCCCTTGGATAAGCCTCCTGATTCATTAACAGAGCCTTTGTTGAATCACTAGACCTTTTAAATTCAGTGCAGGGGCTCATCTCTGTTCATTTGGAAGGAATCGTGTTTGATTTAGTTATTTCACATGGTAATGTATGTCACTTGGTAATTTTCCTTAGCTTTCACAGATTACATATTACTTTGCATTTACATTTGATTTGCTGGCACATATCAACATTCAGGAGTTTGTGGATTAAATATAAATCAAGTGTGCCTGCTTGCCAGCCCAATTCCAGTGAATTAATGGCTAAATGTGAATCACAACACCCTGGGAAGGTTACAAAATAAGTGTAAGACTGAGAAGTAGAAGTTTCCACTGCATGTGGTTCTCTCACAGTTTTCCCCACAGGTCACCAAGTAACTTGGGACACAGATACAGCCCAATTTCAGGAATGTTGGGACACAGATACAGCCAAATTCCACTAAGTTGGGACACAGATACAGCCAAATTCCACTAAGTTGGGACACAGATACAGCCAAATTTCAGTAAGCTGGGACACAGATACAGCCAAATTTCAGTAAGCTGGGACACAGATACAGCCAAATTTTGCAGAGCTCATAAGCAGATTTGCCTATGCCTGCACTGCAATCCAGCAGCAGCACTTCAAGACAGTTGTAACACAATTCAACCCTGCAGTGGTACAACAGTGACATCGTGCACCTCCAGCTCAGACTGACTGAAAACCCAGCGTGGGGACCAGGAAAATAGCTGGCTAAATAGCCTAGAGGGAAACTGGTGCCTTGTGCCTCCTCCCAGGAGATGAGTTAGTTTCAAACTGCTCCTGTCGGGAGGTTTGCTCCCAAGGGAAGCATTCCAAGTGCATTAGACTTGTGCTTAGGTGTTTTTAGCCTATAGGCAAGGATTCAGCTGGAATGAATTGGCTATGGTGAGCTGCAGCCAGGCAGGATCAAAGCCTGTTGATGGTAAAGTATTAATGCAGTGGTTGTACCTTCACTTGTTCCCTGTTAGTGCAGCAGCACTGTGGTTTGTAAGGAACTAATCCCTGGGAGGAAATAAATGTGCTGCCTTATTGGCAGCATCTGAAATGGGAGGGGATGGAGGGAGATTTGCTGGAGCGGAAAAACAGGTGCACTGCGTGATATTTAGGGTATTTTCCCTTGGAGAAAACGAGTTCTGCTCAATATTGGTGAGTGGAAAAGCAAAGGAAAAGAGCAAGCTGCAGACAGGACCGCTGCCATCCTTTGCATTATGGCAGACCCGGAGCTGTCCATGGTCCCACAGGGGGTTCACAGGGCTGGGCTTGCCCCTGGGCTGCTTTAAGGGTAGGGGAGGACCATGTTCCCATCCAGCAGTGCCAGAAACTGTCCCACCTGCAGAGCACTTGAGTTCTAGGAGGTACTACATGGTCTTAAACCACCGTGTTTTGGGTTTCTTCCGCAACAAAAATTCGTCCTGGGCTTATTCTGACATGAATTATCCTTCAGACTTGTGGGAAAAGCCCCAGGAGCCCAGAGCTTAGGGATAGCTGGCAGGGCAGTGGGTCTCTTTGGGGTTGTCACCTTAACACTTGGCACCCACATGATCTGTACCACATTATTGAGGTTTCTGCTTCTCCTGTCCCACGGTGTGTGTGCTGTGTGAGCGATCCCAAAGCTGTAACACACGAGCAGCTGCTGCACGTCGCTCCCACACACGGCTCTCTCTGCCAGAGTGAGCTGAAAATACCAGTCTGGAGCTTGGTGATCGCCTTTCTAGGGGATATCCACAGCTTGCACAACTCAGTTAGGGTATTTGCTTCCCAAACTGCCATCTTGATAGAGCTGAGAGAAAAACATCTTCACACAATCATGTGAGACAACTCGGATTCTCTTCTTTTATGATAATCCCTTCAGTGTTTACTAGTTGGATATTCACAAGTAATTCTTTTCCTTCTTTCTTTTTTTCTAATTTAAAATAAGGCAGTGTTAGCATTCCTAGCTGAAGGTTTTGATCCTTGGGTGTTTATGGCACGTTGTGAGTGAGAGGCTCCAACCTCTATAGGAATATCACTGTGAATTATTAAGGTCTGCTCTTTTTGGCTGTTATGCCTTACAGCTCTGGGAGGACTTTATCAGGCATACAGCACAGCAACATGAACTCTTCCAAAGGTTATCCGAGTGCACAGTGAGGAGTAACTTCAGCCTCACCCTTTGCTTCAGTGAAATTCTATGGGTTTTGCACAAAAATCTGTTTTTCTGACGTGCTTTTTTTTCACCTCGATTGCAAAACTGCTTCAGTGAAGCCATTTCACTCCCCCTGACTTTTTGTCCTCTGGGTTGTTGTTGGAAGAAAATGAGCTGATCAACAGCAAGTCTCTCCTCCTGCAGTGTAGGCATGTCCACTTTGCCTGCCACAGAAGTAGCATTTTTTAATAGTTCAGTAATTTAGGCTACATTTTTTTCATAATTAGGATGGGATAAAAAGGAAATGAGAGGCTCAGAGCTGGTCCATACCCATGAAAGTCCAGGAAAAGGCTCCAATGTGAAGGTTTAGGTTCAGTCCAGCCCTGAGCAAGAAATTCATCTCACAGAGGTCAACAAAGGACTCGTGCCACACTGTGAGACTGCAGGTATGTGTGGGACCAAACAAGTTACCTTCAGCTGGATATTTCCATCTCCCTTCCCAGAGTACTTACAATTAACAGCTTTTTTTCCTTCTTTTTTTTTCCCTTAGCTTGGATTTGTGTCATGATATTTATCATTTGTTTCTCTCTGTTACCCTTTCTTGCATTTTTAAAGCTAGATTGTACTTCATTGTCATGTCTCTTGTTTTCAGGTTACTGAAATATGAAAAAATGTTCCAATCATAAAGGTCTCTTTCAAATTTATGGAATATATAAACACTTCCAGAGGTTTTCTAGGAATAACTACTCACCTTTTACCATCCTGTGCACTTAGTTGTTGGTCAAAGATTTCACGTTTGGGTTTTTTCTGAGCTGTTCAAAAATTGTCCTGCACTTGAAACTTGGATGAGGTATTTTCAGTATTATGGGTATAGCTCCTTAAAGGGAATTATAAGGGGAAAAAAGGTGAAACAAACACAAAGTTACACAGGGCCAACATTAAAACCAAATAGGTCATTTTTTAAGATTTTTTTACAAATCTGCTTATTTTTCACAGCATCACATCAATCCCTGAGGCATCTGCCAAGAATCTAATCTTATTTAACTTTAATGTATGTTATCATTTGAAGCTAGCTTAGAATGCATCTTACATAATTATAACCCAAACACTTTTATTTTGACTTTTTTATCATTATTTAGAGACGCTCCAGGCCATGTAACGTGCCCCTGTGAAAATGGAGCAGCCACTGAAGCAGTGACTCAAATGACTGTGCTTTGCATAACGCCAGCAGTCAGAAACCTGAAGAGCTCAATAATCCAAACCATTCCTGGCTGCCCTTTCTCCTGCATCGCAGCCCCTTTAGCAGCTCTAATATTATTATGTAATATTATTAACTGCTTCTGCTCACAGACAATTAGATGTGCAATAAGTGAGGCAAGAGAGGCATTTGCAGAATATGAGAATGGCCTGTGAAAGATTATTCACCACGGCAATTAGTGATGGGACTTGGGGCGGGCAAAGGGTTTTGGGAACAGCTCCTGGTTTTTGTTTGGTTTTTCTGGAAGGTGATGTGGGCAAAGAGCTTTATCCCCAGTCCTGGTGCTGTTTGGTGGGTGGAATCACGGTGCTGGTAGGGCTCGTGGCAGCTTGTGCTTCATAGCCAAAGGAGTGTTCCTGATATTCCAAGGGATGGGAATCTCTGTTGTGAGAAGGACGGGGAACTGGTGGGTTTTAGAAGCTCTTGTGCCCAAAGTGGTTGAGCATGGCAAGGGCTGGTGTGCAGCACGGTGCCAGCTGGCTGGGGACCAGGGAATGTGCTCTGGGGCCACACTGCCCTGGCACTGGTGGGCTCTGTGTCACTGGTGGGCTCTGTGTCACTGCCCTTGCTCTGGCAGGCACTGCTGGTCCTGCCAGGCTCATTTTGTCGATGCTTTGGGTGTGCTAACTTGGTTAAACTTGTGCCATTGGGTTGCTAAGGGAGGCATTTGGTCTACAAGGTTTTGAACGAGTGGATGGTGATGACAACCCCTCTGAAAGTCACAGAGCTGCATTTGATGCCTTGAGGTTTTTATATATTTGTAGATTTTTTTATATAGCTCTATAGTTTCTCACACTTAAAGCAGCAGTTAACAGTTTCTAAACCCCTTTTTCACAATTTGTGCCACATTCCTGAATTTCTGTTTAAGGGTCTTTTCAAGGAAAAACATTTCAGCAAGGACATCTTGTTTGGGACTCATCCACCTGGGAGATATGACTGTAGTCAAAGCAAGACAGAAGGGCCAGAACCCTTGGAGGGGCTCCAGGGGAGGCAGTTCGGAGGGTGGGACCAGGAGCAAATGGTTTGGGGGTTGGATGTACCCATTAAATATGATAATTAAGCAGTGTTTTAAGGTTGTGAGAACCTGTACTGGTGTGCACCTTTGTACACCGTGCACCTGGAAGCTTTCATTGCAGAACTGCTCTCTACTTTATCTATACTGATATTACTTGGAAAATTGTTTGGGTTTTTTTCCACCATTTTAGTCAAGGCATCTGCTTTGCAAGATTTCCTAATTAAATCTCAAAAAAGTTCTGAAATATCTTCATGTGATATCCATAAGAAAAAACCTGAGGTGATGCCAGCAAGTTAGTCTTGAATCAGGGACAGAATCCAATCTTTTCTGTTTCTCAGTCCTGCATTATATTTATTAAATCTCTTCCTGAAATGTCACAGAAATTGAGGGCTGGATTCTCACCTGACAGCAAACCCAACCAGTCTCAGCAGCTATTACAGACTTGTAGAACCAGAGTAGATGGTTCTGACTCCCTTCTTAAAATCCTTTGTTAGAGTTTATATGGATTGACTGTCCAAACTCAGCGCTACTTAAACCAAAAATGGGGAGCTGTAACCCTGAGGTTTCTTTTTTTTGCCTCTTTTTATTTTGAAAGCAAGTTGAAGGAATGGTGTAAGTGTATAATGGTGTGATAAATCACTCAATTTACATTTGGCAGAATAAAATTAGCATTGCCATTACTTCATAATAGGACATGGCTATGACTTTGGAATTGATTTCAGAGTAAGGCTGATCCATTACAATTTTGTTAATATTGAATTTTAAACAGGATGATGAATTGCTAATCAATGCAGTTAAAGAAGTAACTTAGGGGAAAGAACCTACTGTTTACTTTCTAAATTGTGTGTCATTTACTGTGTCATTTTGCTGGGCTTCCACATTAGGAACTTCATATAAATAATATTAGTTACATTTGTGCAATGCAAGGAAGAGGCTTTGTTGAACTAAGGGAGAAGTTTTTCACCCATCTATATTCACTATAAACTTCCAGCATTTTTGGGGCACCGAGGGCTTGCTCTGGGAAGATGGACCAATGCTGTTTGCTGTTTCATAAGCTGGATGAACTATTCTATGGAAGGGGACTTTGTTCAATTCCTTCTTTGTGCAAAATACCATTTGTTTTTCTTACCTTTCTAACCTATAGATAGAGTTTAGATTTATGAGTTTGTCCTAAAACTGAAGAAGGTTTTAGTCACAAAAATTGTCTCTTTTTCTTTACTTCCCACTTCTGTCTCTTCTGGTAGAGAGGCCTTGACTCTAGAGATACCTCCATTGGGTCTCATCTCAGATATCTTTAATTGACCAGATAAAGCTGATGGATGCACATTCTTTGCCAGGAAATCTCTGTGATGGCAGAAGTAGAGAAAATAAAAGCTGAAATCAGCCTGCCACAGGCTGGGTGGGATCAGAGGTGTCTTATCCCATGTGGAAGGTGCTGGGAATCCTTCTCCCAGCCCTGCACTATCTAGAAGAGAAATAGCAATTCGGTAGCACAATGATGGTTCTTTCTGTGACCAGCAGAGAATCAGGGAATCCAGAAGGTTGGAAGAGACCTCCAAGTTCATAAAGTCCAACCTTTGACTGAATATCACCCTGCCCACCAAAGCAGATTGCCAAGTGCTGGTTGTGCCCATTTCTGAGCACCTGCAGGGGTGCTGGTGACCCCTCACCTCTCTGGGCAGCCTGTTCCAATGCTTGATCCCTGTGCCTGGGAAGAAATTTTCCCTGATATCCAACCTGAGCCTCCCCTGGCACAGCTCGAGGCCATTTCTCCTTCTCCTTTCCTTTGCTTTATAGAAAAAGAGGATGGAGGTACCTCCTATTAGAATGAGGAGTTTCAATTAAAAGGTTTTAATTGAATTTTTCTTTATCTTAACTATTTTTTTCACAACTTCTGTAATCAAAGACCGGGCACAAATGACACGGAAATGGCAGCTTGCAAAATTTCCAGAGAATTGAAATGAACTCAATCCCTAAATCAAACTGAGCTCATTAAGATGTAACTTTTGGAAGAGCATTTAATCTTTGCCTTCACCTACAAGACCCTCTTTAATACGGACAGGATAATAATTATCAATCATGTCTCCAATGAATTCCCACAAAGGCAAATGCTCTGAAGTGAACAGGCATTTCAACAATTTGGTGGCTTTGCAATGATTTTGTGCAGAGATTTTCCCCTTCCCTCCCCCAGTTTCACAGCAGTTTTTCCCTGAAATGCACCCTTTATTTCTAAAGCACTGAGATACATAAACCAGTATTTCCCATCACTGGAAATGTTTAAAAAACCCCAAAAGCATTGTGTTTTCTGTCCTGAAAATGTCTGCAAAAATGTTCCCTACCACAAACCCTCAACCTGGACAGACATCTGTAGATTTTAATGATCTGCTTAATGTACCTAACTAGTTTTATAGATCTTTAAATTGATCAGGTATCAGTTTCTACATGCTGTCTTTCAGTTCCTGCCATTGCTTTTTTGAATAACTAATATTGGGATCATTCAGAATTACAGTGCCTTGATTTAAAATGTGTATATTGCTATTTAAAAGTTACAAGTCTAAACATAAAAAGTGTATTTATAAAATATTCCTAGGAGGAGTTTAGTAGATTGGAGGAAAAGAAAGCTCCCATCCTGCTTCTGGATGCTGAGAGAGCTGAAATCTGGGTTCAGCCACTGAGGGGCTCACACAGAACTCACTACCAGAGGAATTCTGATGCAGCTTTTTCTGATCTTTAAGGTACCAAAACTACCCTGATTCCAGGTTTGTCTCAGCAAAGAAGGACTGTCTGAGTGTCCCTCTGCAGGACAAGCTCCAGTTAGTCCCTGCAAATGGCAGTGGGGTGGTGACAGTCCCCAGACTGGTGGGACAATTCTCCAGCAGGGATTTACCCACCCTTGCTGAGTTACTTGCTCAGTCTCTCCACAACTTGTCCCCCAGCATGACTTGCTTTATCTTCTTAGGGTAAAAAACCAAGCAAAACTCCTGGTAATCTTTAGCAAGGTCAGAGCTTTGCGTTCTTTTTCATGTAGATAATATTTTGGTTTGGGCTAAAAGTGTTGCAAATACCTGAAAATCATACAAGTTTTTGGAGATGTGCTTAACTGGGAGGGAATTAGTTTTATCCTGTGACATTTTCTTTCTGCTGGACACTTATTTTTTGAGGATGGTGTTTTTTCTGCAGTTAAACCATGACAGACACGTAGACAGGCAGATACATTGCCATATATCCCCATTTTCTGCTGTCTAACAAAGGGCTATCCAGATCCTTTAATGAGATAACTTGAAAACAGTAGATCAACTGGCCTTTAAACCTCCAAAGATGACCAGGCAACATTTTTAAAGGGATAAATGATTTCTTTGCTGTCAGGACAGGGTGGATCAGTGCTTGAGGGACAGTGCATGGAATAACTCATTCTTGGCATAGAGAATGTCAGGATTAATAGACACAACATTTTCTGTGACTGGAAACTGTAAACAGAGGAATAAATACTTGGTGTGTAGTTTGAATTTATTCGTTTGTCATTGTTGCTGCTTTCCCTCCATGACCTGTAGAAGTACAAAATCTCTGTGTTACCAATTAAATCAGGACTGTGCTAACAAATCTATCCCTTTGGGTTACTCTGCAGGAGAGGTCTCTTCTTTATTAAACACACACTAAATTACTCCAGGAGACTCAGGCATATATTTCAGTGAGATGAAAGCATGCAAATACCAGGAGAGAGATTTCTTTAAGATTTTAGTTTGAGCTTTAGAAATGCTGCTCTCCCAGCCTGTCCAAGTCATGCCTGGTGCTATGCATGTCACATCTTGTGTTCCTCACTCTGGAAAATCCTGACTTTCAGCATCCCAGGGATTAGACTATTAAAGGAGTTCTCCAGGAGCAGATTCAGGAATTACACAGCCTGGCACTTTGGGTCATTCTAATTCTGCAGAGACTTCCCAGTGAAACTTTTTGTTCCACCTTTGTGACTCAGGGTAAGGGCTGAGTGGGTTTTGCAGTTTCTCACCGTGTTTGTGTGCTCTCTGCTCAGGCTTTGATTAGCACCCCAGGGCAAGGAAAGGCAGGGAATGGCTTCCAGCTGAAAGTGAGGCCATGGGACAGGTTGCCCAGAAAAATTGTGGATTCCTCATCCCTGGAATTGGTCAAGGCCAGGTTGGACAGGGCTTGGAGCAACCTGGGACAGTGGAAGGTGTTGGGGGTTGCAATGAGATGGTCTTTGAAGTCCCTTCCAAGCCAGGCCATTCTGTGATTCTGGAATTCTATGTCTGGGCAGGAAAGAATCAACAGGGTTGGACTTGCTGCTCATAGAAATTGGTGATTTTGCCTTTTTCCACTTTTTTCCTAACCTCCTTCTGAGAAACAGAGTTATTTTAGGACTGTTTCCATATGAAGTACAGATGGTACCAAAATGATCTGTTCACTTGTTAAATATTTCATCTGAAAAAACTGATACCTACCCGAAACAAGCAGAGGCTCCTGGATAGGGACAATTTTTATTCCAGTTTCAGGAAGTAATTCTTTCTTTTGCTAAATAATTTTTACACTTGTAAAGATGTCCAGCATTACTGATTTATATCTGGAATTTTAGAAACTTTGTTGCCTTTGTGAAATGAGAAACTTGGTACATGTTGTGTCACTCCATATTTTTAACATTGATTGCAGTAGTATTTCAGATGGGTCTCCAGGGAAATAGAAAAACATGCTTTTGTTCAGAAAGTCATCAAAACCAGGCAACTGATGATCTTTATCAGCAAAATTATTTGCATTTCTTTTACTCCAGTGTCAGGGAGAGAAAAGAGGGGCAGAGGATGAAACCCAAAAAAGGAGTAGAGCTGTTTGGCAGAGGTTCTAAAGCAAAGGCTGAAGTGTATTTATGGTTATAATTTTGCACAGATCACTTGGTGCTCTAACACCGTGCTGCTGATCACAACATAAATCACACTTTAATTTTAACCTTTGCAATTCATCAATAGTTTCAATATCAAATATAACTCAGCACTGACACTATTGGTTTACAGGTAAGTGGAATAAGAATGGAGGAGACTCAGTAATGGATTAGCTGGCCTGTCAACAGAGGCAGAAAGATTCATGTTGTCTTCTCTATGTTTCTATCACATGCACAAAGCTATAAATTATGGCAACAGCTAATCAGACACAAGAAAGATATATGCTGTCATTGAAAATCTGTTATTTCTACCTTCTAAGCTTTAAAAATTTAGCCCCTGCAAAGGAATCCATTTAATAAAAGAGCACTTTGCTGCTTGTTTTGCAAGCCATATGTATTTAAAGGATTTTTCTTTTAAAGATTTAAAAGAATGATGTTCTTTGGTCATGGAATAGTAGTTCTGCTTCTGAATAAGTGCTTGTGCAACTCCAGGGAATTAGCAATGTTTTTGGGAAAATGAGTATCTTATTTGGGCACACACTTTTTTGTTTCTTTGAACATGGTAAGACTGGAATTTGGCTTATTTTTCTTTTGCTAAATGTAAAAATACAAGGTTTGTCCACTGTAAGCATCCTTAGTCCAGAGTTGTTCACTTAGAAGTTTGAAAAATGTCTGACTTCTAAGAGTTTCAAGTTCTGGGAATTCAGTGGGATGAACGGGGGACTAAATCTGCTTTGTGGTGGGGATGTTGTACTTGGGATGAAAAGTCCTAAATACTCAGAGTTTAATTCTTCCTTGTCCTTACTCATTCTGTCAAATGAATTATTTCCATCATACTAAATTTCTATATAGAACTACTAATTCAATATTGATGATAATAATATTAATCTTCCTTGTGCTAAACTTGATACTCAGAATATTGACAGAGACATTCTGTTAAGTTTATGGTTTGTGGTGTAATGTCAATATGCTGGAATGAGAAATGCTATTTTACAGGATTCATGGAGATCATATGTTACCTGCAGGGAAGTTCTGTGAAAACTCTTAATCTCTAGGAGTATCCTGATCTCTGTGAGGGGTTTGCATTTGCTGGATTTTTTTTGAGGGACCAGCTGATATGTTTGTGTGGGTTTCAGGTTATTTTTTTTACTATATTTCAACATATATTTCATTGGTGGACTAGGACTGCTCTAAAAAATGCCAATATTACCTTTCAGAAAAATCAGTCTCCTCAAAAATGCTCAGGTGTGTATATAGTGCTTTATAAGTCTAAGGTTGTATATTGGCTGAAGAAAACAAAAAAATCAAGATAAATTGAAAATCTGAGTCTCCTATAGAAGGATTATACATAACATTTTGGGACTGAGCTCAGAGTAATAAAAAAGACATGGCATCAGCATGGTCTTTGCATTTTCCAAAGGTTTGTGGCACACCATGGAGTTAACCCAGATGTGTCCCATTTCTTCTCCCTAAGAATTTTGGCTGAGGAGGATTGTGTGAGATCTCTGGTGTAAAGTGACATAGGATTTTGAAAGCAAAGTGTGTTACAGTGTCACTGACTGTGATTATTATACTGGGATAGTAAAGTGGAGCACAAAGAAGTAGTCTTAATTCAGGTTGTACTTTCAGATGAAATCAGACAGGGGTTTAAATGTAAAAATATCAAATCTGCAGGAAGGATGGAGAGAAGGTTCTTCAACCACAGGGTTTTTCCATCTGCAGAATGCACCCCCCAGATCTGCTGGCACCTGGAGGGGACGTGAAATCCAGGTCCAGGTCAGAGCCTTTGTGAGCAGGAAATGGTGAGCACAGAGTGCCTGGGCACGTAGACACTGTGCCTCCTTGTCTTTACAGCAGAAAATACACCTGACATGGACTTTCTGAAGGGGCCTAAGCCGGGATTTTTAACCTTTGGTGCTTGGGATAGGCTTCATTGCCTCCTGGAAGTCCAAGCATAAGCAGAAGTAGGTAAAGGAGAAGTGCTTTTTCTAATTTCTTTGGAGAAACACAGCAGAATCACCACATAGACCGGTAATTGTACCTCACTTCTCTCTGCCACGTTGTGGAAAAAAGAAAAGGCATTAGAGAGTCAGGTAAAGAGACTAATCTTGCTGAAACATTACATTCAAGCTAACAGCTTATGTTAGAGGAATATCATGCTTTATGCTCAGGAAAGCAGTTTAGTCCGTGACTGGGATGCCAGAGCTGGAATGGAAATTGGAGTGCAGAATCTCCTGCAATGCTTTGTGTGGGTGGTTGGAGCTGCAGGTAATCAAGGATAATCTCCTAGTTAGGTATCACAGTGCTTAGTGGAATAGAGCTTGGGCAGGACTTACCAGTGAAACACAAATAGAATTACATTTCAGTACCAGAATTTCAAGGTTTAGAACTCTCTTACCTAAAAAGAGATCCAAATTCTCCCCAGAATACATTTAGAATATTCATGACTTGGCATAGGTGCTGCAGTGTGAGGAGTCTGCAGAGCTGGGACAGCTGTCACTTGTATCATAAGGTGTTTTGTCCATAAAAAAAATCTTCACTAGAGGAAGGGAAAATGCTGATTGTTCTGGAATGACTCCAGTGCCAAGCACTTCATATTGTTCAGCAGCAAGATTACCAACTCCTACAGCTCTCTCTTCTCAAAAAGTCGCTGAATCCATCTCTGCTCCAAGAGACGAGACCATAAATACCAGCGCCTTAGATAAAGCCAATGCATCATTCCCCCTGTCATGTCCTACAGCATCCCCAGCTTTGGTTGGAAATGGTTTAGATGGCAATTTCAGGCTCTCAGCTCTACAGCAGAGGTGTAGATCTTGTCATGGCATTGAAAAGGACGAGGAAGAAGTTGCTGAATGTACAAGAAAAGGATGGTTTATATGTTCCATTATTTCTCCTCCACTTGCAATTGTAGGTTTTTAATTGCTTCTCTTTGTTCTTTGAGCCACCATTGTTACCTGGAACTGGAGTATTTTTGCTTCATCTTGAGATCAGCCCTCAAAAGGACAGCATTTATTTTTCCTTTCTTACCCATGAGCCACAATTTACCATTTACTCTCTCTCCATAGACCCCACACTAAGAAAGTGTCACTGCACCTGAGCAATGACAGCAGATTTTATCCTGTAATCAGGAAAACAGTGAGAGATGTCAATATTCCTTAGCCTGCTTTGTTGCTGATAGCTATTGAAAGAGCATTGTGTTAAATGCAAATGGAAGAGCCTCGCTGCCATGTTCCCTGGGAAGTTATCAGCAATCGCTCCCCGAGCTTGTAAAACATTAAATCACTTGTGAGAGGTGGGAGATTAATAAGAGGTGTTTTAATCTTCTCCTCGCTTATTGCAGCACAAACAACACGATGTACAAAGGTGAAGGAAGGGAGGAAAGCAAAGCTTTTTTTTTTTTGTTGTTCCCCTTGAGCTGCTTGCTAAATCCATCACTGCCTGGAAAGAAACTTCAGCAGAGTCCCTGATGGTTCCAAAGGGCCCTGACAGATCCCCATCGGTCCCGGGGCACAGCTGGAGCAATGCAGCTCTTGCAAAGCAGCTTCCAAAGCAGTGCCAATGGTTTGGATGGGTTCCCACTGCCAGGCACCCCAGAGCTCAGACCCTGCAGCATCCAAGGGGGTGCAGAGCAGGACATGCTGTGTGCTGGGGCAGGTTAATAGCTCACACACCAGCATTAACCCAGTATTTCACCCTCTGCTCCACGGGAAGTGTGTTGGTGTTGAGTCTTGAATCGGCACACTCAAAGCTCTGCTTGGGCAATGAAAGAATGGGGGGTTTAACCTTTCCAAGAAGCCAATTTCTCATATTATTTTTATATTCTATATAAGGCCTCTGGTTGTTCAAAATGGGACAGTCCAGCCCGTGGTTCCAGCCTCTGGAGGTGGGAATGTTTAACTTGACTTAGCAGAGGAGCAGCTTTGTGACACATTTGAAGGTGTGGGGCTCTTCCTGCAAGTCCAAGATGCCTCCCAGAGCCCAGGGCTGGGAATTCCCTGCCAGGCACTGCCTGCAGCTGAGCTGAAGCCCTTTGATCCACCAGTTTATGGGAGGCTTCACTAGCACTGCCAGCTTTGCCCTGTCTCAGCCTCACAGTGGCAGGAGGGCTGTGTGTGTCCCAGCACTGACGCTCCTACAAAGCTCGGCAGGAGCTGCCACCAGACCATGGAAAGTTCCCCACGCCCTAAAAAATAGTAAAACTTCTTTCTGTGCCTCTCTCCATCTGCCATCTTCTTGGCATTCTGTCTTCCCAGGACTTCCCCCAGCAGACAATCACTGCCATTAAGACAAAGCACTTTCTTTGCAGAGATGGTAGAGGCAAAAAAAAAAGGAGAAAGGGGAAAAGAATGGAATATTTCTCTGCAAAGGGCACCTGTCTTTTACAGAGGATAAAGTGTTGCCAGATGAGCTTAGCAACATTATTAATCAATCTGGGAAGACATCTTTCTTATTTTTTTTCCCTTTGTAGGAAAGATCTGTAGAAGAAAACAATCCAGGCAGAGGAAGGGAGATAAACCTCTGCAGCATCAAGAAGCAGGGGGGTTGCTTCTCTCCTCAGTAAGTTAGCCCAGTGGAAAGTCTTTAGGGAAAATATACTTTCTCTTTAAGTTGATGCCAAATTATAGGCTTGGAGTGTTTGTAGGGTCTTTTTATTGTTTAACAAAAATTGATTATTTCTTTGAGGGGCTCTACTCACCATTGTTATAGTAATAATAATAATTATTATATTTAATTGTTTGGTTCTGTCATCACCTTTACTTCAGGTGTCCACAAATGGCAGTGAAAGACTCGGGGAAGTGTCTGTGCTAATAATTTATTCTTTGCAGAGCTTTTTACTCAGCTATTGGGAATTGTGGAGAAGTGCATATCAGTATATCAAAGCATTCCACAAACCCTGCAAAGCAGGGAACTGACGCTTTATTGATGCTTATTTTAGGCTGACAGAAACACTGAGTGATTCACCCAGATTCCCCTGACAAAGGCTGCCCTTCCTCCCCGTGGCTCCTCTCCGTGTCCTCAGAAGGCATCTGGCTGCAAGGTTCTTCAGAATGAAGAGAAAATGCTTCCAGCAGGGTGGGATTTTTCTCTCTCTTTGTGCTGCATTAATGAAAATCCCCACTGGTGCCCAGGGGTTAGAATGGAGGGATGCAGGATGCTGTGGCAAAGCCCACCCTCGATGGAGACACAGGCAGGATTTAATGCCCTTTTACAAGCCCTTGCAAAGGTATGGGAAACACCTGAAGAAACCCAATGAAAATTCAGAGGGAAAACTAGAAACAAGACTGAAGTGGGAAAAATCTCCTCATTTTGGAACAAAATTAAATAACTGTTCCAGAGAGGCAAAGAATTCTCCATAAGAGAAGACTCTTTCACTGTCTCATTTTCTGCATCAGTATATCATTGAAAGAAAGACAGTGCCACAAACTTCAAAAGAAAATAAGTAAATAAAATACTCATTGCCCAGGCAGTAAGTAAAAAATCTGTGAAGTACCTTGAAACTATTGAGTGAGGTTGTGAAGAAACATTTGTGCTCTGCAGAGCCTTAACTTCTACCCAAAGTGCTACTGAAATATCCCAGAGCTGCTGGTAAAAAACTCAAATTTTGTGTTCTTTTTTATTTCCATATAGTTTATAATTTCTACCAATATCCTCCTGGACTCTTTATTCCTTGTTTGTAGTTTTGTTGGACTGTATCACACTGGGAAGGGAGACTGACAGTTCAGAATTGTATGGGAAGGGTCTTTTTGACATTGTTATTACTGAGAGGATGAATACTGAAGTGAGTATGATAATAAAGTGAGTATCTTCCTTCTCCCACCTCTTGTGCTTATCAGTATTAACAGCTCATTCACAGTGGCTCCTAAAAGTCTGTTTGCATTTAATCTATAGACGGGCAATGAGCTTTATTTTCAAACTGTGTAAGAGGGGAGATAGGATCAGACACTTAGAAATTTCCATATAAACCTATTTTTACAGGTGAAATTTGCCTCTCCTTTCCCAAGCTGCCAGAGAATGAAAACAGTCTGGAAAATATCTGTGTTCCTTCTGGCCCTGCTGCCATCAGAGATCCTTGGCCAGTCCTTACCCCTTGTCCTGGTCACCAGAGAGCAAAGACTTCCAGGAAAAACAGCAAAGTCAGTGGGAATTCTATCTGATTTTCACTCAGATTCATTGCCTACCCATCCCTCCTTCCAGGCAGTTAAATTAATGCTTGAGAACATGGACTAAAGGAAAACCAAGCAAGTTTTGTACTGGAAAAGCCCCGAGGCAAAGGGCAGAAAAAGAGAGGATGCATAGAAAAATATGGAGAGTTCTGAACATTGGATTAAATTCAGGGATTTGTGGCTGAAAGTGGATAAATGCACAGCATTTCTCTCCAGGGGCAGCAAAAAAATAATAACAAGCAGAAATAAAATACAGGAGAGCAGGAGGGAGGGCAGCAATGCAGAAAGGATTGTGAGAGACAGCAGGGAACAAATTAAATATAAGTGGAATGTGAGGCTGTCGGGGGGAAATGCCACAGCTTTTTTGGAGTGCATTCCTCACGAGGAGAGGAAAGGGCTGATGCACATTCCCATCTCCTGAGTGTGATTATAACCAGCCCCCAGTGTGCACTGGGGGAGAACCAGCAGGAATTAATGGTGCTGGAACACTGGAGGTGGCCAAGCAAGAGGGAGCTGGGAGAGGAGCCTTGGGAAGTCACCGAGGCGTTCCTGTGATCTGTGATGGCCAGCAGAGAATTCAAAGGGTGCTGGGAGAGTTTGGAGAGGGAAGATTCATTTAGCACCTGGACAGGACTGTGATCAAAGCCTTTTGTATTGGTGTGTGCTGGCAGTAATTGACTCTTAAATTTGAGGGCTAAGGAACAACTGCTGTCCTTGCTGAGGAAGAGTTATTGCTCAAAAGAAGCATCAGAAATTCAAGAAGGAGCCGA
Organism: Xenops minutus; assembly: GCA_035221455.1. NCBI lineage: Eukaryota > Metazoa > Chordata > Aves > Passeriformes > Furnariidae > Xenops > Xenops minutus. The sequence continues at coordinate 2,791,413 of JAWWEE010000010.1, read as the reverse complement.
ATATCAGGGCAAATAGGTGGCATTTTCTGCACTGCCCCAAATTTTCTCTCCTCCTCCACAATTCACACCATTTCCAGGCGCTGTTTTCGTATCAGTGAAGGTATCAAAGCAAGTTTGTGCTAATCAGGAATCTGAAAAATGTGTCAGTTTTGGTGTGAATTCTGTCTGCTTTGGAAGATTTCGTGTCTGGGAAGTGGCAGATAATTGTAGGACTTTTCATGAGTCCTTGGTGTGCTTCAGGGATGATTCAGTCTGTCAGGCAAGTCCCCTCCAAAAAATCTGTGATGTTTATGACACTTGGGAGTATTTTCTGGTGTAGTTAATATTTTCACCTCAAATGCTCTAAAAAAATATTTCATAAACAGTTAATGGATGCTAACAAGGGTTAATTGATGCAGAGATCAATTAATGGGTTATGCAGGTTAATAAGTAATGTAGTCTTAATCTACTCTTTAAGAAGCTGAAATCTTGCTATTGTATTCTGTAGAAAACGTGCCAAAAGTTTCCCTGCTGTCCTTTGGCACTTGGTAAAAGGGATCTCAAATCCTCTAAAACACCTGAAGTTAAAATCAAACTCTTCTTCCATTTTCTATTTTAACTTCTCATGTTCTTTGAGCTCAGCCCCTTTCCCTTTTGCCTCTTGTATCATCAACATCATTCCAAAAATTTAAAGTGCAAGAGTTGTAGGAATAACCAATGAAGGAAAAAAGTCTTGTAAAAGGTGAAGGGTTCTAAATCTTCCAGTCATATTGGAAGTCACCTTCTAGGCAAGGCACAATAATTTTTTAATTAAGGCTTGTAAATTTTAAAGCCATCACACTGAGATCATCAGTGTGTGACTCCAGTTGGTTCAGATATCTCAATATATTTCTGGTTTCAAGTTAATAATGATGCTGGAAGATGAACTAACATTCTGTTGCTTGATGGATTCTACTTTTATGTGTTGGAAGTTCAATATTCTTGAATAGCACTCATTTTTTACAGTCCTTTGGAAAGGAAGGGGGTGATGAAGCCTGGAAAATCCTGCTTTTTTCAGCCTTCTTAATTCTTAGTGCTCGAGGCAAAATGCTTTCAAAATTACCTTGTAGATACTTTCTAAAATCCTCTCTCACATTTGTTTTCCACTCAAATCATACTTTATTACTGTGAAATGAATAAATGCATTCATATTATGCATATAACTACCATTTCCTTTGAAGTGTTTCTCACAGACAAAAAGGCTTTGATAAAGGGATGTCTAAATGTTTACAGATTTTCACTAGAGCTACCCTGATATTATCACATTATTTTCTCTGACTGTTGGTTTACTTTGGGCTTTTGTTGTTGCTATTGTTTGATTTGTTTAATAAATATTAATTCATAGATTCACAGCATGGGTTGGGTTGGGAGGGACTTTCAGGACCATGGGCAGGGCCACCTTCCAGCAGCCCAGGAGGTTCAGATGGTTGGGTGGAGCCTGGAACAACCTGGATTATCTCTCCATTGCACTGCTATTTTGGTATCTTTTCCAGTGGGTTGGATAGGAATTAAATCAGCTCTTGTTGCTTCCCTTTGTATGCTGACTCTTTAAAGATGCAGAGTCAGGATCAGGGGGCTGGGCCTGGTGGACCCACATCCTTCACTTAATGTCTTCTGAAGAGCTGAGCTCCCCTTAGACACTCAATTTTAAATAAAAATAAATAATAACCCCTAAGGTGTCTCTTTTGGAAGGAGCTCCTCATTAATATTTGTTCATATTCAGGAGATGTTTGCTTCGTAAAGACAGTTGACATTTAAAATTCAATCAATTATAATCTCCCCTCAATTTTTGTGCTAACAGAATCAAGCACAAGCAGTTCACGATAGTCACATTATAAAACAATTAGGAATAATAGCTCCTTTAGGTCATAATATTGTTAAATAAAATTAAGCTTTGCATTAATTGTTTCGGATGTTTCGAACTGACAACTATTTCAAGTCAAACCTCAACAGGTTTTCAGCTCCAGTTTTGCACGTTAGGAATAGGTTGGTTCACACAGGAAGAACAGTTCTTTCTAATCTCGGGGTATTTTATCCATGAGATTCACTTAGTTGATTCTTTTTGCACTTTTTAAGGAAAAATTATTGTCTCTGAATGTGTCAGGAAAGCTCTATAATAATATGAAATACATAATAATAAAATAACATGAAATGAAGGAAGCCAGAATTACATTTTAAAAAGGAATTAAATTAACTAAAACTTCATTACATTAGAAATTCAATTTAAAAGTAAAAACTCAATGCCTCATTGTTAAATTTTGAAAACAGGCGTGTATTTGTGCCTAGGCAGGGAACTATTCCAGATTATTTTACGTATCTGAACCAGGAATCCTCCTCCGTGGCAGAACCTTTGAGTAAAGCTGGGATTTCTCTCCTTTTTTCCAACCACCAGACACACAAACAGCCGGAGTGTTTCATTAAATGCTGCATCATTAAAAATCCGTGGCTGTACAGTGAAACCAGCGTGACTGTTTGCCCAACCCTCTGCTGGGAGCAGAGAAATACAAGGGGAATATAAGAACATGAAACTGGGGGAGTCCTGTAGTTACAGGTTCTGTAAACTCCCTCACTTTGCAGGGTGTGTTTCCACCTGAGTCAAGGCAAGGGAGTTTTTACTGGAAATCGTGTTTTTCTTATCACAGAAAAGTCTATTCCTTCTACAGAAATCTTCTGATTTGTTCCCCAAATGTCAATAAACTTTTAGACTTGGTGATTTTTTTTCCCCCTTCTTTTTTGAATTACAAATTGAATGCAATATTTATTGGGTTTTTTCCCCCCTCTCCTTGGCAAATCTCAGCTTTATCACTTTGCCAGATGAGTTCACCTTTTTTTTCCTCTTTTTTTTTTAGTACTTTATCTACTTCTTTTAGAGCTGACCAACTTGAGTTGGAGTAGAATAACCAAGCTTGCTCACAGTTGGAACTCAGGCCATTTATTTCTTTATTAAAAATAATAATAGTAATAATAATGACAACCCTAAAATATCTTAGCAGCCCCTTTGCCTCGCACTGTAGGGACATTGAATATAATCCCAGTAAGTCCTCCTGAAGCTCTTCATATTCCTGGGGAAGTGTCTATGTCTTGAAAATGTTTTACATCAAATTGCAATATAATTTTGGAAGGATTTCCTGTCCCTGTCCCAGTCTGTATGATGGGACTCTCTGCACACCCCTCCCATGAGCTCTGGCTTGTCCTGGACCTTCTAACAGCCCCACACATCAGAACAGGATGAGCTTCAGGTCCCATCAAGTTAAAATCTTGGGCATCACCTTCTCTGGGAGATGTTGAAGGCCTTTTAAACCCTTTCCCTGTGACCTTGGAAGATTTATCTTGTGGCTCTGTGTAGCCAGGATTTCTGTGGCCATCAGAAACCTTTCAGAGGGAAGTTTTAAGCACTGTCATCACCGTGCTGGACCAGGCAGAGCTGGGAAGGTTTGTTACCTGCTCAGGTTCTACCACAGCAGGTGACACCTGGAGGAAAGCTCTTCAAAAAGAGAATTGCATAATGAAGGACAAGGGTGGGGGAGAGAAGAAAATCTGCATAATTTCATCAAGGGAGAACAGTCAGCTAATCTTGGTGATAATCAGGATTTGGGATTAAGCCAAATCGTAGCCCAGAAGGAGCTTTAATCTGCAAGTCTTGTGTCAGTGGAGGAGAGGTAAATCTAACCCTCATTTTTCTGGTGTTCTGCAGCCCTGCCCAGGGCTGGGAGCCTGAGAAGATATTGAACCCCTGCAGCTCCTGAGCAGTGACTGGAAAAGCTGCTCCTGATTGCAGAGCCTCCCTTCTCCCTCCCATCAGTGTGCAGCTCCTGGGGCAACCTCCAGGAGTAACACTGGCATTGAGCTGGAGACACTGGAGCTGAAGGATTCTGTTCCAAGGGAGAGATGTATTAAAAAATGTAAAATGGCCACGGGGGTACCTCTCTCCAGCTTTTCCTCTTGAAACAACCTGACTAGCTGCTGTTTCTTGCCCGTTTTTCTCAGATCTGAGGTTAATAAATACCGATTTGCATATGCCTCTGAATACATCTTTAGCATTTGCTCCCAGATGCTCAACAACAGACTTCTTAGGATAAGGGGAAGCTTTTCTTCCCTCTAATAAATCATATGCAGGCTCCAGGCAGGCACTAAAATATGTGTAAGGCATTGGCCATGTCCTGTCCAATTTGTGTTAAAATTTAGAGACAAAAGCTGCCTGGGCAGAACACGCATTGGGCCAGGCTTTCAGTGGACTTCTTAGAGCTTTGCTGGAAGCAGGATTTAACAGAGCACAGATTTCACAGAAAGTATTGATCTCACACTGCCTGAACTTGGAGTTTTTACTGTCTTTAATCAACCAAAATCCCATGTAGCTATTTTTCTTCTCTGATTTGACAAGCAGGCTAACATTAAGGGAGAAGGGTTATTAATACTGTGAGATGAGCTAAATGTATTGCAAGGTATTTGAGAGAAAGCTGGCCCAAACCAAATAAAAAACAGAAAAGGTGATATTATGGGCACTGCAAGTAGAGTTTATTGTGATGGCTGCTGAAAAGAAAATCCAGGGAGCAGCTGGAATTGTTCATAGTGTATATTATCAAGAAACAAATCTCATGCACTTTGAGTCCAGCTGTTGCCACTTGCACAAAATAGGTGCTAAAGTGAAATATGAAGAGGCACAGCCCCATCAGCCTCCTGTCCAAAGCACATAAAGTCTGCCTTTCCCCACAGCAAATGGCCCAAGATATTAATGGGGTTTAACCAACCAAAAGAACCAGTGGACTTTCACTCAGCTTTTATGTGAGCAGGGAAAGAGTGTTTGCAAAAGTTTGAAAGAGACATATCTTGGCAGTGCCTGGGAATGGCTCCTCTGCTAAGCTCTGCTGTGATTTATAGGAATTAGTAGCAGGCTGGCTTCGCTGGGAAATTAAATACTTCTAGTCCCAAGATGTTCAGGGAACTTTTATTCTTAATTTTCTTTTGATAGGTGTAGGGAGTACATTTAAAAGTGGAGCAGTCATTCGAATTTTTCACAGAAAGTACAACTATGGATTTTTCTCTCCTTTAGTCCTTAGTCCTTTTTTCCCCCGCCTTTTTCATGTAATAAAAGCTGGCTACTTCCTTTCTCCATCAAACATGCTGTGTCTCTGCCTTGCAGAGGAATTTCAGAGCAATTGTGCTGTGCCTATTTAGGAAAATACGTGCAAAATGGCCATCTGCAGTCCTGCTTTTCCACTCGTGAGTAGCCCAAGACTCTTGTCAAAGGAAACATTTTAACAGATACTTATTTAATAACAGATTGTAGTAAGATTTATCATGCCTGGATGTATGTTGGTTTGGCTTTTTTTACTTGTATTATTTTAAAGGGGTTGTTTTGTTATTGTTGGTGTGGTGGTTGTGGGGATTTTTGGGGATAGAACTCAGTGGACAAACTAATGAATTCTCTACAAGGATAAAATGCTGCATTTTTTTAATAGTCTAATCCTAGTTAAGCCCACCGCTATATATTTCTCAGAGCAAGGAAAAATAACTAAACCTGTATGTCTGTACCACATTGCAGAGACCTAGTGCTGTGTTGTGGGATTTTGGTCAACAGCAGGATTTGATTTAGGGGCTGGAAATGCTTTAAAAGGGAGAAAGCTGAATTTTGTGCTGGTGGGAGATATATGAGGGTGTTTTATCATTACCTAATCTCTGACTCAAATTGGCATATCCATAACTTCTGTGGCCCTATGAGAAAACAACAGTAAAACTACCTGGGTTTGGCACTGAGATAATCTGAGAGAAAACAATTAGAAACCAGCATTCTTCAGATATTTCAGGGAGCTGTTGTTTTAATGTCAATATTGGGAAGTAAAGGGTACAATGTACAAGTGATGGACTCTGCCATTCTGAGGTATTCCAGTTTTTCAAAGCCATATTTCCAGGAGTGGGTGGAAATCCCTTCCCAAGTCCTTGGGGGAATGATCCTCTCTCTTGGAAGAGCAGCCAGCAAGGTCAGGTTTTATCTTTCATTTGTACTTTAAGTAGTGGGTGCAGTTCAAGGGTTTTCCATGCAGGTTCTCATGCAGTGCTTTCAAAGCCAGATGTCACTGGAAACATTAGAAACAATTTGGGGTTTATTGGTTTTTAAATTAAACTCTGGGCATGAATCAGAAAAGATAGAGAATAATGACCTTTGTCTAAATCTAACCAAAAGCCAGACTTTAATCTTGTTGCTAATTTGGATGATAAAATGTAGGGCTCGAAGGATGTGCAAGGAGTCAGTGAGCTTGTCCTCTCGATCCAAGGCAGGATCTGCTTTCCTGCCATGAATTTCTATGGAATCTCAGACCCTAAATACTTCCACTGGGATGTCTGTGCATGTTACAGAGGAGAGACTGACTCCTCAAGCAGCTCCCTTGCACACAGTGCCACAAAGAGCTGTTTGATTAGCACAGCAACAACCTCACAGCTTCACAGATCTCTCAGTGAGTCCAGAGCTGAACTTTGGGAGTTGTACAAGACACTCAGAAATGGGGGTTGCATTGCAATAGTCCTAATAGCAACCTCAAAATGTGTTTTCTGCCTGTCAGCATCGTATCCTTGGCTAAAGAAGGAAAATGATGCTGAATGCCTGATTTCACAAGTCACGAGTCTGGTGACTTTGCATCTGAAGGCAGAAAGTATTTCTACCTTTTAACTGCTTGCCAAAGGTAAAGACTAACCCAGATAAAATGACTAAAAAAATTTGTGGGTAAGTCTGAGAAATGTAGAGCTCATTGGAAAATGATTTTTTGAGCAGAAAGTATTACATTAATTAAAAAAAAATCCCCTCCTTTGCTACCTCTGCCACCCTGCACCAAACAAAAAACAACAGGAGAGTGGCGCTGAGAAGTTGCTGTGAAACTTGAATAACTTAGAGAGGGAATGAAACTCCTCACAGAGTGCTTCATCTTCTGCACTCATCTCGAGATGCAGGTGGGGAAGAAATGTTCTCTTTGAAGCCTTTGTGGAAATGGCAGGTTTCAAATAACCTGTAATTGCCTGAAATGTCAGGATCTCACCCAAGTTCTCAAAGCAAAGGGCAGGTACCTCCTCCCAGGATGAACAGACAGGTCCAGCCAAGGGAGGGATGCTCTCTGCAGGACCAGCTTTAACCAAACTGCTCTGCCAGGAGAAAGGTTTCCTCGGGAAGGAACTAATTTTGATAGTTTTAGCAACACCCTCAGCACGAAGGACACACATTTATTTATGAAATGGAGTGAACTTATTCCCAGCAATAAGCTGACAGATACAGACTGCTGCCACTAATAGCAAAGAGGTCAGCTGCTGTCACTCCCATTTTTTTCTGCAAACACTACAGAAACACACACTTTTTTTTTACAGAACATTTAGTAAAGCACAGAGTTAGCACAGATTTAACTTTACTAGAAGAAAGAGCAGTTACAGCTTGGGTGGTCTTAGTCTATTTATTTATTTATTTTTAATCCCCTGCATGGAAAGGCTTTTTTATTATACTTCATACAGTAAACCCCTGTCTTGTGGTCTTCATAAAGGAACAAATGTAAATAACTGTGAATTCTGGACCTGATGATTTAAATTAGGAAAGATTATCCATCCCCTACTGAAGAGTGCTGGAAAGGATTAGAAGAAAATGGGGAAAATGTCTTGAATGGAGATCCAGCAGCTCACACAGGTAGCTAAGAATATTGGAGTCAAGGTGAACTTGTGGCTCAAGTTCAAATAGGATATAGTTTGGTGTTATTCTGGTGTTATTCTGACCCCCTGTCTGGGGTCACAGGACCCCAGAATGGTTTGTGTTGGGAGGGACCTCAAAGATTACCTCATTCCAACTCCTCTGCCATGGGCAGGGACACCTTCACTGGATCAAGTTCTTCAGAGCTTGAGCCTGGTCCTTCCTACAGGAGCATTTGAACTCGTTTTTGCAGCCCTGCAAGATTGGTGCAATGTATTTGAGGTGATGTTTTCTGTCTGCCTGCAACACGACAGGAGCTTTTCACATGGCCCAAGCAACCAACATCCCCCAGGGCTGTGGGTGCAGGACCAGGCTGGGGGTTACCTAATTGATGGTCTTGGAAGGTTCCCCTGCAGAAAATGTGCTTTTGTGGGAGGCAGTGAGATCACAGTGCTGGGTAACAGGAATAATTGTGTGTCAGGCTCACATCTGCCCCTCACACGCCGTGCCTGTTTGGACACTGAGGAAGAACACAATTTATAACAATCCATCAGCTCTGTGAACCAGTGTGGATGAAGCTCACCTGGTGTATTTGCTGTTGGCTTGGCTCAGGGCTGCAGTGAGGAGCCTGTTCCAGACCCCCTCTAATAGCTGTCTGGTAAATAGCATAATTTGTTACATGGCAGAGAGGGGAAAGGGAGCTTTGTGGTGCAGAGTTATATCAATAAGTGCTTCAGTTTCAATCACAGGTGCATCACTTTTTTATTTCTTCACATAAAGTGATAATGAAGAATGATGACCTCATGTCTAGACCTAAGCTTTTAACTTTGTTGCAGCTCAGGGGGCTTTAATGTTTTTCGAAAAGCAATCAATCAAGTGCCAAAACCTCTCTGGCTAATTACCTCTGAGACTTTCTGAAACTCGCCATTCTTTCCTCCTAGAAATGTAGTCTTTATAAATTGCTTTGTTGAAGCACAACCCGGGTTATGGCCTGTTCTCCTCTCCACCTTGTTTTGCTCCTGCTCTGTGTTTAATGGAAGTGCTGATGTTGTGAATCTCAGCTTTAGACACTGTCTCTTCCTCTCTGAGATTACCATCATTGTTTCCTTCTGGAAAAAGATATTTATCTCATGATGTAGGAATATCTAAGCTATGGCTATCTTGTGGAGGGAGTCTAGGGAATGTAACTGATGAACTCTCAGTCCCTCAAAGACTTGGTGTCACCCAGACCTGGTAGAGATGAATTGCAACAATGGTTTCTTTGAGTAAATTTGAGATTTCTTTGAATTCTCTATTAACCTAGAGGTATTTCAAAGAGAGCACTATATAATAAAGATTAAACAAATGTGAGGAAAAAAAAAGAAGAAAGCTGGAATGGATTTCTGGAAGTCTAGGAGTTCAAATTTTTGCTTCAAGTGGATCAAACCTCAGTGCTACATCAGGGACATCAGAGATTTCCTTGGGCAACCATTCCAAGCTCAGTCACTGTCACATGAAGAGACTTTTCCTCCAGCCCCTCTCTACCTGCACAGGATCTGTCTGCAAGTGGATATCATGGACACCAAAGACGTCAGGAAGAGGCCAAATGTTCTTAAAGCTGATGCTGGTTTTCATCTTTTGGTTTTGGACCAGATGCTTGATCTTTTTTTCTAGTGCTTGCAAGAACTTCTTCATCAAAGAGGGAATATTTGCAAACGTTCCAGCCCCCAGTGGCAGGACTTTGGAACTGGATGGTCTTTAAGGTCCTTTCCAACCCAAACCATTCTATGATTATATGCAATGTCCCTATTTTGAGCAAAATGAAGATGCATGATAAAAAAAAAAAAATTAAGTTAAAAATATTTGGCCTAAGCTTCACTGAGTAGATTTTGGGAGCTAGTGGTTTTCTGGGAGAATTGTCTTTAGTGGAACAGATTAAATGACAAACTTCAATTTCAGTCTTGACGTGGTGCTCACACTTGTGAAGTTTGACCAGTAGCCCCAGTTAGGAGAAACTCTTAGACTGGAATGTGCCTGTGCTCCAGGAGAGAACACTGTTAGGAAGCTTTCATTTCACAGGAAGAACCTACCAAGGCAGAAACAAAGCTGAGATCAAAGCAGGTGAGGTGAGGACCTGCAGCCACCCCATCATTCCCTTGGGATTGCTGGACAACAAACAACCCTCGAAGCACAATTGTGCAAGAGAGCATCACATAGCTAAGTATAATTTCTATATTATTCCTAAAACAGTCCTCTCCAAGATGTAAGGAAATCATCCTGAATTCAAAACCCAAAAAGCAAAAATGTGTGTGTTATTTTAACCCATTTCTGTGCGTGTGTCATTTTGAGCCCCTAAATAACCACCCTGTGCTGCCACGACAGAAAAGCAGGGGGAGGGCAAGGAATACGTGGACAGTTCACAGAAAATCTTTGTATCAATCATTAAAGGGATGCAAGAAAAGTCTCCCCAGGAGGTTTAATGTGACATCAGGGAACATAAAGAATTTCTGGTGGCTCCATTTCAAAAGGCAGCACTGTGAACCTGTAGGACTCTCAGTTCTCTGCCAAACAGAAGCAGCTTTGGAAATGTCAGGGCATTTATAGAAGGAAGGAATACACCCATTTTTACACCAGAAGAGGCTGTTTCCTCCTGGTTGAAGCCTCAGGATTCAGCTGTGACTGCTGGGCTGTGTGGCTGCTCCTGCCTTGGTTTTTATCCACAGGGATATTTGCTGCACTAGGAGCTTCGAGCTGAATTTTTGTATCATCCTGCAAAGACTGGACATTCAACAGATCACTGGATAGCTCAGATTGAAAGGGACACAAGGAGCATATTTAGTTCCAGCTCTTAATTAGTGTACAGACTTTCTTGGCAGTCTAAATATTAGTGGGGAAATTCAGATAAATGTCCTTTGTAATTTTTCCCAAACTCAACATCGTTCTGCACAAAACCTCCTGAAATAACAAGTGGTAAAAAACTCCTGAGCTTCTTCATTAATACATTTAATAAGTGTAATACTTTTTGTGACGGTGAAACCTAAAATGATGAAGGGTTTGAAGCTGATCATTAATTTAAATACAATGAAGTAAACACACAGTTTGTAATCAGATGAAGGATTTTTTTCTCCAAATAAACTGAAGTATAACTCTAATATTCTTAGAACATCAACAAAATCAGGGAATGATTGCAACTGGCATTTATAACAAGCACTAGTTATGGTTGATGTATGAGATAATTATAATGCTTTGCAGGAAAATCTAATAAATCCCAGAACAGTTACTCTGTAAAACCTATTTTTATGGAAATTAGGGGATGAATATCACATCTATTACAGCGAGAAGGCTACCCAGGCAAGCCTGACAGCCTCGATCTGCAGCAGTGGCCACTCCTGCAAGGGAATTGTTCCTGAAGTTTGGCACCCACAAAATCCCTGCTGTTCCACCTGCTGAAAGGAGGCCTTTCCTATTAAACCAGGAAAGTCCTCAGCATTGGCACAGCTTGATGAACTTCTAAAGGACCACCCCAGTTTTGACACAGGGGTTGAAGAGTCTGAACAAATCCTGGGGGATGTAGATTAATATTTTGGGAGTCAAGAAGCACCAAGAGTACCAGATTGAGTTCAAATGCAGCATCCCAAGGCTTTGCATGCATATGGTTCTATTAGATCTGAGTTGTAATGAGTAACACCTTTTAATTTTAGTGTGGAATGAATTGAAATATGCTTTTTTCTTTCTTTCTTTCCTTTTTTTTTTTTTTTAACAGCTTAGTAAACTGGAGTCACTTCTGATTTCCACAGCCCAAGGTTGGAAACCTGGTCCTCAGTCTTCCATTTACAGTTCTTTAGCTTTTATGGGTACGAAAAGCAAGAGACAGAATACCCTCTGGAGAGCTGACAGATGATTGTGAGAATAACCTGTCATGCCTAATCTTGGTTTTAAAGAGTTCCTTGAATGCTTCAGGTCCTTTTTTTTTTTTTTCCATGGGAATGCTCTTCAAGTTTTCATCTCTGAAAGATGATAGAAAGTTATTAATATGACTTTCTGCTTGTCTGGGTTCCCCAAGGACAAGCTTTCAGTCTTAGATATCCAAGATAGGCATCCCTAATCCATTTTGCATCAAACTAGGACTGCATTTGCACATTTGCAAGAGTTATAACCAGTAGGTAACTCGATGCAGATGCCTAATTTCAAGTGCTGTAGCAAATGGTTCTGGAAAACATCCCAGTTCTCGAAAAGTCACATAAATATGTGCTTAACCTTGGCCATCAGGATCCTCTGAAAGCCACAGAGCCAGGGAATTGCTCAGGGACTTTCTGGAGTCAGGGCTGATTTAGAAAGCTTGAAGCAGATGCTGTGAATTAGGTAAATCTCAGCCTTGAGAACTGTCCATAAGCTGACATTTTAGCTGCTATACTTTAGTTATCATTCCTATCACTGATATCTTAGGACTTCTAAAGTAAAGATGAGAAGGAAATACCCTTCAAGAAAATTCTGGCAGAGAGAGCAACTTCTTTGAGTGGATGTGGCCCTAGAAACAGGTGGCACCTACCATTTCAATTAATAGTCCTGCTCCATCCCAATTGCTCAACTTGCACTAGATTTTCTTCTTCCAAATTTCTTTCAGTTCAGTCACCTCACTCAAAACATTTCTTACCCAGCTGACTCGAATGTCCTGCCTGCCTGACACGTAGCAACACTTTTATCCTAACAAAGGAACGGAAGCATTAAAAATAATGTGGAATTTTAACAAATTTTTGCATAAGACCCTGAGGTTTTGGCTTGGAGAAGCTGACACACCATCTCCACTTGGGTCTTGAAGGTATTAATTCCCTTCGAGTCATTCCCTAAGCCTTTTGTTAGAGTTCCTGTTCTGTACCTGCCTCTTTGAGAGAAACCATTCCCCTACAGAATAAGAAGTTTCCAAATGAGAAGCGATATGAATCTTTGAGGAGCCAAGTGACTAGCACATGAAAAGAAGATAATGGGATATATTTTATCTGGATTGAGAAGCATCTGCCAAGTGCATCTCAGAGGAGCTGTCTGTTAAGAAGAGTTTAGAATAGATTGTTTACCCCATTAAATATCAGCAGAAACTCTGCTTTTGCATTGATTTCCTCTATCTATATTCTCAGCTGGGAAAGCACAAAAGGATTTTAGAGAGAAACAAGAAAATATTACAGAGTCATGTAGGAACTGGAGGAAAAATTAGACCTGCATTTTATTGCATCAAATTCTTTGCTGCTCTGTGTTTATACTCTCCTGGTAATTTTCCCTTCACAGTGTCTATAATTAAAGAGAAGGATTAGGGTCTAGATACAAAACCTGCTACTACTGGGAATTGTTTTCTCTCTAAGACTGAAATCCAGCCCATGAATGTAGTTTTATCCAAGAAGGGAAATAAAGACCCCAAGACTGCTTTTTGGGGCTGGGTGGGATTTTTATGTCTTTGTTTTGGGGTTGTTGGGGTTTGTGGAGTTTTTGGATTAATAATGGGACAGATTAATCAAATCAGTCACATGCTTAGTGTTGCTAAACTGAGGGCTTAGTTGATAGCAGGAACTTCTGAGGGCATTTGAGAAGAAATTAAAGCTGGGGCATTCCAAAGAGCAATATCCTGGAGTTAACAAAACATCTGCATAGAAAATATCAGTGAGAACCTGGCAAAAGAAACTGTGTTTCTTCCACTTTAATTTCTTCATTAGATTTTTAATTTCTTTCAACTCAAAGGGTTTAAATCTTTTTTTTTTTTCCTTTTTTTTTCTTTTCTTCTTCAAGAACCTTTTTAAAAGTTCACAGAACCACTACAGAATTAAAGCAGTTTGGTGGGTGCTATAGAATACATTATCTCAAAGATAATATTTTAGCACGGAGAGCTTTTAAAACTTAATCAGCTCTCCAGCACGCATTCCTAATTGATCTCTTCCTCTAGGACTGCTCCGTTTTCTTGACCTTTTAATAACTGATGGCTTTAGAGAAAAGACTGTTCACAGAGCTCCTGAAAAGTGGAAGAAGATCTGAGGTATATTTGCTACATCTGAGGAAGACACACCTAAAGCAAGTCGTGGCCTTGGGAAGTTCTCATTTCCTTATTCTTCCCACATGTTGCAGAAACTCCTCCAAGGCCAGAAGTTGGAGATTGGGATCAGCTGAATTCTTCAGTGCTTGAGGAAGCTCATGTGGGAGATATCAGTCACCTTCTTTATGTGAGTCTGGTTGATTTCCTTGAAATACTTTTAAAGGCAAAGTCTGTGTCTGATTTCAGGTATCTCTGGCTGCTACACACAAATAGGTGGTAAAGTCTTTTTCCTCCCCAAAACCATCACTGAGGGTGGGCAGGCCCTGGCACAGGGTGCCCAGAGAAGCTGGGGCTGCCCCTGGATCCCTGGGAGTGTCCAAGGCCAG
>JAWWEE010000010.1:2749230-2777254 GCA_035221455.1 Xenops minutus | reverse complement strand
CCAAGGCCAGGTTGGACGGGGCTTGGAGCAACCTGGGCTGGTGGGAGGTGTCCCTGCCATGTCAGGGGGTGGCACTGGGTGGGCTTTAAGGTCCCTTCCAACCCAAACCATTCTGGGTTTCATTGTTCCACCCAACCAGGAAAATAACTACTTGTGTCTCATGTTTCTTCCATAAATTTCCCATGAAGATTTCAGGTTGCTCTGACAGTAACCATACACAGGGAATTTATTCTGGTGTTGAAACACATTCCCAGTGGAGGAGTCATTTATTTTGCCATCACAAAGCAGCAGGGTGTGGAAGCTCTCTGCTCCATTGGATTGAGTGTTTGACTTCCCCTCTGGAGATGGAGCTGAATAAAACACCTGAAAGGTGACAGTTTTATCACCTTAAGTGAAGAGGCAGCTCTAGGAGAGCTGAGAACTTCATGAGAACTTTTTATGTCCTTCCTTTGATTTCATCAAAAGGATGAGCCCTTTGGAAGCTGCTGAATATACTAAGTGAATAAACAGAGTTCTTTAGTAGTTTGATTGGAACAGCCTCGTTCCAACACCTTACAGATGTCAATTTTGTACACTTGGAACCCAGCAAGAAACACTGTCCCACTTCTGTCCTCAGGATGCAGGTCCTTGGTGTCCACAATCATCTGGGTTGGGTTAAGAAATCATCATTTGGGTTAAGAAATGTGATTCAAATTCAGAGCCACGATGCAAAGGAAAGCTCCAATCTCTTAGGGATGCACTAAACCTTTGAGGAAAAAACGAGACCCCCATCCAAAATCTTGCCTGCTCAGGTCCAGGTGGTAAGGGGTTGTCCCTGAAGCTCCCCCAGAAATTCTTCTGTTATCTCACTGCTTTCAGACTGTCACCATGCAAAGCCTCTCCCACTTGATATCTTCAGAAAGAGGTAGATTCATCAATTATTTTGCTCGGGAAAAAAACCCACAAAACCCTGTTAACTTGTTGAGGAGCCTTCAAAAATGAAGTTTAATAACTCCCCAGGTTTTAAAAGCCAAATTTTTCCAAAGCTCTGAGTCTAAAAGGCCTTAGGCATTAGAGCAATGGCTTTTTGGTTCCACCAAAGCAGGGTTGTGTTCCCTCCTACATCAAATAGCATCACTAATTATTTCATTTGAAAAGGACTCTCTTTGGATGGAGTTTTTCCGAACAAAAGTTTTCTTAAGTGTAATAATTTGTATACATAATACATCTTAGGAGGAATGTCAGATCACAGAGTGATGGAGGCAACTGGAGCTTCCTCAACTCATTATGCAGGAACAGCGAGCAGGAGATGCCGAGATATGAAAAGGAATGGGAAATCACACCCGAAGAGCAGCCTAGATTTCCCTCTTTACAATTAATCACTGCCTGGCACATCTGTGCATTGTGTGGTGTCCACTTTGATGCTCTTCCCTCTTTAAAGACTTGAAATCTTGTCTTCCTTCCATTGACGTCCAGGGCAAAGCTTCTGCTGGTTCAGTGGGAGAACAGAGCTCGTGATTCCCCACGGGAATAACCCTGGGGTGGTTTGCCATGTTGGCACTTCAAAAGCATTGTTCAGGAGATAGAACACTCAGATTTTGGGAAGTGGAAAGTTTTTCAGAGTTGAGTCATGAATTATATAACTGAGGGAACTGTCTATGGAAAGATAATTTTGAGTAACTAGAGAATTTTGATTTTTTTATTTATTTTATTTTATTTTTGGAGGTGGCCAAATGTTATGGTTTGAATGAATTTATTTTTAGTTCTGCTTTCCCTTCTGACCTCACTGCCCACTGGTCTGGGAAAGATTTGCAGCACTCTTCTTGTCACAAAAAAAAGGAAATACTGTGTCCTCTCCACTTTACATGTTGGTAACAGGGAAATGGTTTTAGAGTTTTCAGCTTTGTCATTAAGTTCCTGTGTGCAAGTTTGTGGAAATCAAATCCAGGCTTCTTTCATTTGACTATTTAAATTCAAGTATCTGTGTGTATCATCCCTTTCCTCTAAAATTTCTGTACACCACAATCAGAGTTGGGTTGTGAGGAGAACAGTAATCTGATTAGTTTTTACTCATTTAGGTCCAAGTCACGTTATACATCCCTACAAAGGAAAAAAAGTGGAATTTCTCCTGGAGTTACCAACTTCATTGAAGTTATATCTATTGCTCTTACCCACTTTGGGTTTTTTGTTAGAAGTTTCACATTTATTTAATATCTATATTTGATCAATCTGTAATATCATAAGCCATAACACACTTTAATGTGTAAACATGAGCCATCTCTCTCCCTTCAAACACTCTTGTCCATAATCTTTCCTGATTCAGGACCATAAAAAATAAACGTGGGGGTTACAGAGCAAATAATTTGTGACTATAAATATAAATAAATCATTGCTTTCACTAATCTCGCCTCCAATCAAAAAAATCTATTTTAGCAGAAGTAGGGTTGATTAAATTCATTTAACACAAAAGGCCAGATGCTCCGAGGATTTAATACCTTTCACACAGAAACTACTTGAACGCTGCAAGTAATAATTGGATAAAGCAACCTGATGTGTTCTGCACTTCTGAAAGGTCATTAGGAGATAAGCAACAGCCAGGCAATGGGCAGCAAGAGTTGGCAGATCTCAGCTGGACTCCTGGGGGGAACCAGCTCAGGAGGCTCCAGAAACAGCTCCTGTTTCCTTGGCATGACCACGGGGCACAAATTCCCCAAATGAGCAGGAGAAATTCCTGTCTCTGTGCTACCGAAGGAAAGCTGGGATGTTCTGACTGCAGAGGAACAGAAAGGAAGAGGAGGTTTGGGTTGGATCTGGGAGATTTTTTTGGCACGCTGAAGTGCCTGAAGAGAACAGGAATCCAACAGGGTGAGGTCCAGCCCTCATTGCACCAGCTGATCCAAGCACTGAGGAGTCAAGAATATCACCCTCCCAAGAGATTCCAGCATCCTCTAAAACTGATTACAACAAAAAGACATTTGTCTTTTTTTTTATTAAGATTCCTTCCTCTCTCTCTCCCCAAGTTTTGGCATGGGGTGAGGACGGACTGGGAAAAGTAAAAAGGGAAAATAGTTTCTAGCTCCCTCCTTAAAAAATGAACGTATTTCAGTTTTCCATTTATTGTGAAAGGTCCAAATTCTTTTATGAGAATTCATGTTTTGCCAGATGCATCTTAGTTTGAACAAGAGCAGAAAATTGTGTTTCCAGTTGGGTTTGGTTTGAAAGAAAAAGGATGTTTTGTTTTCCTTTTTAATTCAGCTCTGTTGCTTTATTTAATTTTTTTCCTTTTCCCTGCTAAGATTTATCTGATTAAAGAAATTAAAGACCCACCTTTCTTTTGATTATGATAAAGGAGTAGAATATCTGAGCAGTCAGATTATGGGAAGAAAATCAGTTTGCTGATGGAAATTTGTATGATTCAGTGCAAGTATTGCTTTTTTTATTTGATTTCCTTTATGGCAACTACATAGTCACAAAATGATGTAAAGTTCATTTATAAACCGTAAATGACATTTTGAAGTTTCACTTTAAATGAAAATCTAAAAATACCAAAATTTCAGGAATAATCTTCTAAAAGAGACTTTCTAAGTGAGGAAAAGTATGAATAAGAAATGCCAATCTGCTCCCCAGATCCTGATAACTTTTGTATCCATCTGTTGAGTGTAAGACTATGGTCAGAGAATAGACAGAGAAATAAATAATAGTGGAGGACCAGAAAAGATATGGAAATCCAGGGCTTTCTTTGCCTCTGATGGACACTCTGCCATCTGTAGTGGGGGATTTCTTAGTGCAGGTTGTAATTTAATATCCCCCAGCAACCTGAACTTCTGCAAAACCTGGGGCTAAATTAACCAAAAAAATGTGGTGTTTTACTCACATAAGCGTTTTCTCAGAACCACTTGGGTTCATAAATGACCTGTTTGTTTGGGTTTTTTTCTCCTCTTTCTGTGTTTTATCTATACATTATATGTGATATCTTTATATTGACTCTGGTATGCCAATTTATTTTAAATGCAGAAAAATGAGCAGCTTGTTAAATTTAGCCTATTAACAGCGTGAAGGGCTCAACCTGACAAAGGACAGATTCAAATTAATAGGCACGCTTTTTTTTCTTGTTTATTAATAAAAGATCTTATTTTTCTAATGGAGCATCTGGCTTTCTCCAAAGAATGAAGCAAATGAGGGAGGGGAGTGAGTGTGATCCTTGTCACTGCACCACTCAGAGCAGCTGCTCAGGCTCTGGGATGATACTCCACTTTTAGCATCCCCAGCACATTTTGTCAGGTGGGTTACTGTGTATATTTGGGGTATTTCCCTTAGTTTTCCTCCTTCTCCTCATGGCTGGAAATATGTTTCTGAGAGGAACAGCTTGTAAGGAAAATTAAAAAGAGCAGCCTAAGAGATCTTTGAAAAGCCAACAGGTCTTTTGTGACAGATGTCAAACATATCAGTGATGGCTAAAGAGCAAATCTGTTGTCTGATAGCAGGAGTGAGCCAAGGCTTAGCAGATTACCTGCCAGAGCTTTATTTCCTATACCTTATGGCAGTTTTATTTCCACAATGCAGGGATGGATGTAACTCTGAAGGAGAGAAAAAGGAATTCAATCGCCCCATTTGCTGCTGAAAGCTCATCAACAGGCAGGCAGCCTGTGAATGTGAATCATGTGCTCCTGTGACACTGGGTTAAATTTATTGTAATGGACTGAGAAATATTTTACTGAACAGAATTTTAAAAATGTAATTGCATGGCAGAAAGCAAATTTAATCACGGGCAGCAGCAGCAGCTCAAGAACCCTTTGCAGTTTCAAACAGAGAAAGTAGAGAGGAGAGACTGTCAATTTGATCTTTATTCCGATAAGGATTTATAATAGAACCGACAGTCCTGAGCGTTTCCTTGAATTAGCAGGTTTTCCAAAGCCTTCGGTACCTGGCTGAAATAAAAGTAGATTCTGCAAAGAACTTTGAAATAAAGTATTGAAATGTCTTTTCAACAAGAGAAAGGAGATATTGTAAAGCACTTTTCCATTCGTATCCCCAGCAAATAGAGTGCCTGTGCTTGTGAGAGGGGGAAGTAGAGTCAGCCCTTCCTTGATTTACAGAGAAATCCAGTTTTGCTCTTTCTTGCCAAACAACATAACCCTGTTTGCATTTCAGCAGGAGGTGGACTAGACTTCTTTAGTATGTGGTGAAGGCTATAAAACCCTGGGTGGGTGTCTCCTGTCAGATTTTGGGAGGTGCTGCTGCCTGGACCTGCTCGGTGCTGCCAACTTGAACGGGCAAAACAGCATCTCCTTATCGTCCCTTAATTGCTCAGTTGAGTCTGTGGTCACTTGGCACAATCAAAGTGGCAGAGAGAAGCCAGATTGTAAGGACAGCTCAGCCCTGGAAGTGTCCCAGGCCACGTTGGATGGGGCTTGGAGCAACCTGGGCTGGTGGAAGGTGCCCCTGTCCATGGCAGGGAGTGGAACTGGGTGGTCTTCAAGGTGCTCCCAGCCCAAACCATTCCATGTTTCTCTAATCCAGTCCTATTTTTTCAATTCCCTTCTTTCCAAACATGATAATCTCCTTTACATTAGGACCATTTGAATTAACAGAGAAATAAATCTTGAAAGAAGATTCGTAAGACTCTTTATGTTTTGTAAGTTCCAAAGATGCCAAACTTCAATAATAAAATTTGGAATAACATAAAGTGTAGAATGAATGCTGGTTTTTTCATGCAAATTTGAAGCTGATTAACATTGCTGCTTTTAATAATATTAATAGCAACAGTTTTGGATGAAGGCAAGTGATATTATTATCTGTGTTCTATGCAAAAATTCCTTTCCTGTTTTTCATTGTAGTTTTCTATGAATTCAGAATCTTCTCAGACTCTCTCATAGCTTGGTCACATCCTTTTCTTATTTCTGTCTTATTTTTCAGTACCATTTCTGTGAGAACCAGTGTCATAGAACTACAGAAATGCTTACACAGAGCAGATTGTGTATAAAAGTGGCATAAATTCAACATATTTTATAATTAATTTCATTATAAAGAATTTAATTTCTGATTTTTAACTTCTTTTTTGAAGTAGATGTTTCAAAGCACTGAGAAGCAAGAAGCAAGATACACAATTTATCTCTTTCTCAGAGACTCAATATAAACTTAATTTTTTACTAGTTAAGCACAGCTGGAAAACATCTGCTCTTTTATAAATTTTATAATTTTTTATCACCTTTTTCAATTTTCTCATCAGGCACCAAACACAAGCATGGACTTGATTTCAGCTTCTGACCTGAAAAGGGTCAATGACTGGCGTGACTGCCTCGATGCAAAATAGACTTTACAAGTTATTTGTCATTTTTTTTTTGCATATGGGAAGAAACAAATCACTGCATGAAGGAACAGAAAGTCTGAGCTTCACCCTTTGGCTGCGAGGAACAAATTGTTTTAAGCAGATTAGTAACAATTATGAGCCCAGGAGTTTAGTGTCACTATTTAATCACTTGGGGACTGTATCCACTGAGCAACAGGATGACTCAGTTTATCACTGTCTCATTATTTAGCCTGGCAGGAGAATGGTGACCACAAAGAGCAAGGAAACACAATAGAGAAGTCCAGCTCATTGATGGGTTTTCATATCTTCTAGCCAACATTTAAATTGCACTTTTTAAAGCAAGAGTCCTTTACTTTCTTCAAAGGCAGAACGTGTCTGTGATTCAAAATCCAGTCAGTCAATAGGAGCCTAAATGGGTAAAATGACAGAAGTGGAGTTTAGTTAAATACTTAAATTAAATATATTTGGCAAAGGGTCTGGGGAATGCAATAGTGGGATTTGTCTCAAGGAAAAATGACCAAAAGCATTAAACTGCATATATATAAAATATGGGAAGGTAGTTTTCAACCAGGAGAGTGAGAGGTGAGAGGGAAGGGAGCACCTAGAAGGTATCTCATTGAGAAAGTGTTTTTAATTCAAATTTCTAAGTATTTAGATTGCTTTGCTAAGTAGGATGGGAAATTAATTAAAAACTGAAAACAGGCATGACGTTTAACTCTATTCAAACTGAAAATGGGCAGAATGAATCAGACATTGTGGGGGGCAAAAGAAAGAAGAGGGAAAAGTTCAGCTCTGAAGAGGCAAAAATGAAGAACAAAATTAATGTTTTTCAGCCTCCTGAGTATTTCCAGAGTAGTACAACTCATCAGAGGTGTGTCTTTTGGAGGTACTCTTAGTCTCTATCTGCTGGATTAATCACAGAAAAAATAAGCTTTCTCTTTTCTTAGCTTTCTGCTTCATTTACTGATCATCTTCAGCAAGGCAGGGGAGTGAAAAAAGTTAACATGGAACTGTGAATTGGAACATTCTGGGGAAGATTTTCAGAGGGGGAGTAGTACATTTCTCCCTGAAATTAAACTGCTCCCTTCACCATAAGCACTTTTGTCTTCAGTTTTAAGTTTTTAACAGGGGTTTTGGGTTCCTCTGCTGTCTTAAAATACTTGATGTATTCAATATAAACTCTCTAAATACAACCTGTTGGGTGAGAAGGGGACAGAGGTACTGAAGAATGTTTGTATGACAATTAATTCACATATAACCAGAATTTTATCTAATATATATATATATATAAATAGATATTATAAAAATATGATTTTTAGAAATTATTTGGCTTATATTGTGTCCAGCATTGTATTAAATTTAGTACAGCATGAAATTGTAACATAGTTTATATATATATATATATATATATATATATATATAAACCCCATAGTATATAATGTTAAAGATATTATGAAAATGGACTGTCTACATAAACAGTTTTCCTGCCCAGGAATATATGGAATATATTTCATATTTTGGGGGGCAATGGGAGTGCTTTTATCCAATGCAGACCACAATGAAGCCAAAAGAGAGTCAGACCTGAACTTCACTGCTCTTATGGATGTCTCTCTTTCCTTTCATCCCCTGATATTTAACATGGACAGTTGGATTTACAGATACATTTTTCCTCCTTAGGACTGGGCTTTGAGCTCTGTTTCTAGGAACGGATTGGCTCAGCCTGGGTTTAAACCAATTAATTCTGGGAAGAATTGTTCTGGAAAGCCAAATTGCCTGGAAAGGCAGTTCTGAACACCTTAAAACATCCAGGGGAGGAATAGCAAGACTCCTTCACATTCTCAGAGTTAATCCCCCAGTTTCTGGTGAGTCTGATGGGAAACTCTAATGGTCTAACCCTGCTCCCTTGTTCCCTCTGCCTTCTACCCTGACCAATCAACCCATTGCAGCCAGCAGGACCATTCCACAGGAGCAAATAAACCCTGACTGGGAGGAAGTAGGACAGAAAAGGTCTTTAGTGGCTCTGCTAAGAAAGCCATTTAAGCAGTGGTTAGCGAGAGGCCAGGAGAAGTGGGCCAGAAAAATCCCAGCTAGAAATGAGCCAGACCCTGAGCTCAAAGGTCTGGAAATACTCTCATCACACACATTTAAAAAAAAATCCTGCATTTTTCACGAAACCTTAATTTATTTATAACTGAGCTCCACACTGGAATCCCTTTCCCCTAGTTTTTTTTCCCAAACGGTCCTCTGTAGGTATGGAAAGAGAAATTATAGGGGAAAATATTGAAATATGTTGGGTTTCTGCACTTGTTAGTATTTTTTTTACGTGTTTGTGTTTAATGTTGTTGTTTTGGAAGAAATAGCCAAAAGAAAACACACAAACTCTGCCATGTGTGATTGATGAAATAGATGGTGGAAATGAAAATAATTTGGGAAAACCATACATTGGAACAGACCTTGGGTTTTATTTGAAGTTGCAAATAACTAAACAGGAGGAGACACTGAAAAGATGTTTCACATGGCTGTGTTTGGAGGCCTTAAAGTTCCATTTCTCTACCTGTTCTGTGAGCTCTCTAGTGCTCCTCATGTTTTATAGGTTAAAATCCAGGAGACATATGGATTCTGTTCAACTTGAGTGGCACATTAGGTACCTTCAATAAATGGAGGGTGTTCACTGCATTGTCCCATGATATAAAATACATCTGAGATACATTGGTTGGAAACCCTCCTTCCTGTCCAACCTAAAATAACAGCACTGCTCCTGAGAGAAACAATCACCTGGTAGAAAACTGTACCACAAACAGAGTTTTCCCCAAAATACCCTGAATATTGTTCCTTTAGGTTGTCCAGTTATTTACCAAATCCTCCAGAAGTTTTGGGTCAAAACCCACAAGAATGGAGTCTATTTTTTTTTTTAATTTTTATTTTAAATGAGCCTTGTTTCTTTGGAGCTGCAGTTGGCTTTCCTAGAGAGAGATTAACTCCTGTTTGGTTTTCTATTGAGAGTTTTCTAGGAAGGAATTTAATATCAAGGTGACAGTTTAAAGTTTGAGGGGAAAAAGAAGGTAACATAGAACATCCTTTTGGACACAGGGGAGCCTAAGGAATGGGAAACCATTGATGCCACCTCTCTGTGGTTAATAGCCCAGTGAGGAGCTGCTGTTTGGAGCTGAGTTTTGACTATTTGGGTGATCTTTTCTTTGCAGATGAACACTCAGCCACGGGCTGAAGTTTCCTGCACCTTTCCTGCTGATTGTTTTGAAGCCAGGGATCAACTGCACTCCAGTGACAGCGATGGCCAATTCTCATCTCATTTCTGCAACTGCATTTGCATTGGGTTTTTGCATTTACATTTCCATTTGCAAGGAAATGCAATTGCATTTCTTTCAGTGCCAGGAAAACTCCAGGACTGCAACCTCTGCCTGTAACACTTAAATAATCCGTGATGAATAATTCACTGGGAGAGTTCAGGGACTCTTTCTCAATATGGAATCATCACGAGTAGATTATACTGTCCCTCAATGTATTCATGATTAGGCTGAACTTTGGTGAGTTGTTTCCCTTTGTGGATTAACTGTCAGCAATTAACTGCATGCCTGAGTCTTGATATTTAGCGTTTGAGGGCTGGTAATTTGTGGTGAAAGGCTTTTACTGGAGGCTTCTCCTCCCGCAGGTCTCCGAAGGGATGGGTTGGAAGGTGGTGTCAGGAGGAGAAAAGTTTATTAAAGAAATACAGGACAGGAATATGGTTGGGGTTTTTTTCAGAAGAAAACATTTCCCTTTTACCCAGAGCAGAACCTGATAACTGCTACGGAAAATAAAGGTTGTATTGTACTAAAATGAAGAGAATTCAGCTGGGAATTTGGACGTGGGAATTTGGTCACTACACCTGAGGAGGGGACAGGTTCATCCCTGGCAACAAAAGGAAATATTATCTTACTTGTTCTTATGTTCTTATGCAAAACATTTTAAACATGGCATAAACTAACAGGAAGAACAGAAATCTCTCTAAACTGAGGCAGGCTGGACTCCCATACCCCGATTTGTATCAGACCAACCCTGGCTCTGAGTTTATTGAGAATGAACTCAATCCTCACAGCAACATTTCCATGAATTGCTGGTTTAGAATAGCAAAAGTGAAGTGCTGCTGTGACAATATTTACTTTATCCCACTGTGTTTATTTGTAAATCATGTCTCCCTTTGCTTCTCCTCCTCTCAGTCCTAACAGAAATAGTTATTAGAGCCATTACATCACGTTTTATTATCCAGTCCTAACAATTTGAAATTGTATGCCAAAAATAATTTGGTCTTATCTTTCACTTGGGATTCAGATGAATTCTCCTCAACCCATGTCCAGCTGAATTCTCTGCTGATAATACAGCTTGGGTTTATCAGATACTCTGAAATAAATGTTGCCTTTAAAAGGCTTCTGCTGTTGTCTACACCTTTTCTATTCACTGGCTGAAGATTGCATATATTTATTTTCCTTCTTGGCTGTACTTTCTCTGATTCTACTCTGTTATTACTTTCCTCATGTGAGAAAAGCTCAGTAAAATTGCTGAAACTCTTCAGGAACAAAAGTCCCCGTGTCTGAAGTGGAGGCTCCTCTTCAGAAGAGTTGTGATCTCTGTCTTGATCTGCTCCATGGTTTTCCTGTGTGGGTGGGTTGATTTTTTCCCCCCCTTTGTGTCCCCTGACTCACAGAGCACTTGATAAAGTGCGTGGAGAAAGAGAAGTGAGGGCACAGACCAACCATTAAAGTTTTTACTCTGATGAAATCCAAGTTCTTCCCTAAGAAATATGTCCTGAGCCAAGCAGGAGAGTCAGGACCCACATCCACTAAACCTCCCCGTGGACAGTGGCTTGGAAAGTCTTCCTGTGATCCACGTGGTGTGGGCAGAGCAGCAGTGCTGGGCACTCCAGAGGGCCAGGGTGGCTTTAATTCCCCTGCTGGATAGCAACTCTTTTCAGCTCTTTCTTAGCTCACTTAATTTATGGTATGATTTATATCAGCCTGATGATGCCATTGGACCACCACCAGTATGATTTGATAGTCTGGAGAAACTCCCAACTCTGTAAAACAATATAACATTGTAATACAAGATAATGTATAAGCATGTATAATGCCTCATTCTGTATAAAAATCATACACATTATTTTTAATCTACTGCTTTTCAATTATATACTTATAATATTATTGCCTATCTGTGTCCAGATAGGAAGAAAACACAGGGGAATTTCATTAAACTAAAAAGCCAGAAGAAAAAGGCTGTAAGAGTAAAGCTCTGCTATTGAGACTCAAGAAGAAAAGATAGGCTGGAATATTTATAAATTCTTTACAGGCACTAGATAACAGAGTTATTCTGCAGAGACCAAGGGCTAAATGGAGAAAGGTGAAATGAGATGGAAGACACTCTAATTGAATGTACGTCTGTCAAAATTCTTCCTCAAATGTTGGATGAAAAATGACTGGCTAAACCTCTTAATTAATCAATTCTGGGACCAAAAAATAGCGTGTCAGGCACAATTTCAGTTTGTGTAATACTTGATGGGTTTGAGTTAATTGTAAATTTATTGCCCCAAAAAAACCTGAAAGGCAGATGAACTGGAAATAATCCATGTACAGGAAACAAGAGGTTGCAATTAAAAATGCCCCTTTCTCTTCCTTGGGTATGTACAACACCCACTGAAGCAATAACAATCCCAGAAGGAAAATGTAATCCATAAAATACCTTCAGATTGTATTAACATTGTGGCTCAAAGGCTTTCTGGAAGTAAATCCATTGCTTTTGATGAAGTCACATCATAGACAAGTTCAGTTCAGTGTATTTAATTTCCACAGCAAGTATTGAGCTGGGGAAGGGTGTTTAAGCTCATAATTGGCACACCAATGTATGGGAGAGAAGCAAATATGCTATTAATTAGGAGCTAAATATTGACACATAGCGAGATTAAATTATATCAAAACATTCAATGTAACTTGCTTAATGCACTATTAAGTATCCAAATATTGTGTGTATGGAATTGTAATTATGTGCTTGGATTCTGTACTGATTATCTGGCAAGAAAAAAAAAAATCAGATGTTTCCAAGTGCTTGGACTGACCTGTCTTTACTCCAGCAGGAGTCAGAGAGAGAATTATCCAGGATTTTGCTTTGTCCGTGTTGATACAATTCCTAGTTCAGAAACATCAATCCTGATACAATACACTGATTTCAATCCCTGTCTCAGCCTGATGAGATTCATTAAAAGCTGAAAAATATTTTTAAATGAAAACTTTTTAATAGAAAGAAAACCAAAAATATAGTTTTTGACGTGGGTTTTTGTTAGTTTGGAGGGCTTTTTAAAATTTTTTTTCTCTGTTAATTTGTTTTTCATTGTGGCTTTTTTATGCTGCTCTCTCTTGTTTTTATTTGTTTTTTTCTGGGAACACTAACAAGCTATTTTAAAGCTTTTTTCCCAGGGATCTTGTACTTTGGCTCCTGTTCAGAGTATATTCTGTTCCCAGCAGCTGAAGAGTCATACCCTAAGTGTATAAATATGTATAGGTTGTTGGTATCATCACATTAAAGCTTAAGTTCTGCCCATGTAGCTGAAGCAACAAACCCCTTGTAATTTAAATACATTTTTCCAGGGATAACTGTTATACTGGCTAGCAAAGGAAAACTCTGTTAAACCTATATATATGCTATTATCACAGCCACAGGTCTGTGTAAATATGTCTTGAAATACCTTTTAATAACTACTTTAAAATGCTTCCACTTACAGGTGATGATAATGCATGTAAAATAAATAATCATGCATGCATGGGACGAGGGAAATAATTAGGATAAATAAAATAACTTACACAACAAGGGTAGACATAAGATTATGGCTGGTCCATTAAAGTCTATGAATATCTGCCCATTGACTTCAATTAGCTTTGAATTAGGCACTTAAACAGCAGGAAGCAAATGGAATATTCTATTTGATTATCCTGGTCAATGAGCAATGAAAGCATAAAAATAACCATCCACAGATCCCAATGGAATCGGCCTCTCTAAACTCAGCCAAAGAACAGCAACTTTGCACAATGCTATTCTTACTTATTTTTTCCCTGCCCGAAGCATTCTGGGTGTTTGGGGGGTAAAGAAGAACCAGTTTCTGGGTCTGCCAGGATTTCAGGGCTACTTTCCACGTTGCAGAAGAGCAGAGGTCCACGAGAGCAAAATGTCATGGGAAATTTATTTCCAGGTGACTTTTTTGGGAATGATTTTTCACTACAAAGGATTTGTTGTGTGTTCATGAACGGACCCAGCAGCCACTTCCAAGGGGAGGGGAGCTGTAGAGGTTCCAGACAAACCTTGCAGGGAGTCACAGAGGTTTGGGGTGAGTGACCCCAGCACTGCCACGAGAGGGGACCACAGAGAACCCAGCCCAAATGATGTGGAATGGGTGAGCCAGACACTGGGTGGGTAACAAATGCCTCGATTTCCCAGATTTCCTCGTGGGGGGTCACTGGTTAATGGAGGGATTCTGAAGCCTTCCAGTCCTGCCATGAATCTCCTCCCTTGCCACCCACAGCCAAGGGGGCCTCTTGTGCAGATCCTTGAGCAGGCACTGCAGTGTCAGGGCCAGGGGTTGATTCCAAGGGTGAATTGCACCTTCCTGTTTCCTCTGGGCTCCGTGTTCCGTATTTCTTTGCCTCTCACCCTTTTCTGAAGTGGTTTGGTATTTATTCCTAACTTTACCGAGCACTTTGGACATCCCTGGGTCTGAGAAATATGACCAATTACTTTGTGCCAGTTGCTGCAGGTCTCTAGCAAGAGGGGAAATATTAATTGCTGCAAGCAAACCGTATTTTTTTTTTTTTTTTGGCCTTTTTTAATCCAATGCAGATCCAAAGCATAAATTTTTGGTCATGGTTTAAAGAAATCTGGTTTTGGTGCCAGCTGGAAGGAGCAATACTGGAGGACCTCCCTGGTTTCCACTGCTGAATATATTGGAGGGGATCAGAAATGGCTCCCAAGGAACTTTTAGAACTAAATAAAAAAGAACCTTGGTTATCATGCACCAAATCAGTGTTAAATCTAATTTCACCAGAGGGAAAGTGTACAAAATGGTAATTAAATTGTAAAAGAAACATGCTTACTAAAATTGAAGATATTGTACAGCTTTTTGACACAATTGCAGGAACAAATGAGACAAGGCATCTTGCTGCATCTCAAATATTAAGTACAAAACACCGAGAACTGGAAACTTTTAAATTAGATTATGCCTGAAAGGATATAGGGTAGGATATTACAAGATAATAAGTTTGGGGAGTTTATTATTTTTTGTTATTATTGCTTAGGAAATGAGTAAATTGAAGGGAAGAGGTCAACACAAGGTGAGAGGACTGCTGGGGGCGAGGAACTGGAAGGCTCTTCCAAATCTCAGAGCTGGAGCCCTGGCAGAAAAACCTCTGGGTGATGATGCCATGGGCAAACAAACACATCTGGGCACTTCTGGCCATGAGTCCTACAAAACACCAGGCACACGCTCCCTAACCCTTGTGAAACCCACTGGTGAGGGTGGCTGAGTGTGGACAGGGCTGTGTTGGCCAGAGCAACGAGCTGAGCTCTGAGCAGAGAATGTGGAGATAAAGGGGTGTGATGTGAGCTCAGGAATGGCCCAGCAGGGTGAGGGACAGGGCTGGGCTTGGAGGAATGCTGGGGCAGCTGCAGTAGACAATGTCATGGCTGTATTCTCCACTAACACTTTGCATGTGGAGTAAAGGCCATCTCTTGGATTGCCTCGGGGCTGCTCGGGGCTGCAGGGGGGAATCACCTGTCCTGTCAATAGCTGGTTACCTGCATTCACATAATTAGCAATCAGTGTGTGCTCCTCTGCCTCGCACACAGGGAGTCTAATTAACTTTCTCCTTCGGATTTATACATCCCCTAGCAAATAAATGGGAAGCCATCTCATGCCCTCCATCATGGGAATGTGTCTGTGTGTGTTTTGGAGAGGCAGAAACCGGTTCAGACAAGGACAGGCTTTCTGTCAGGGGTCTCTCATTGTATCTGTGCTGTTCATCGTGACCGGATCCAACATAATGTTATTCCACCTGTTCTGCTGAGTGATGCAGCACAGCGACAAAGTGTTAATCTCCACTAAAAATGGAAAAGACACACAGCTCTTTTCACCTGGGGAAGCTGCTGCTGATTCATCTGCAGCCCTCTCTCTGTTACAAATGACCAGAGCACCATCCTTCAGCTGCAATTCCAGCAGCAGGAGCTGCAGAGTAAAATTTCTTCATAAAAGGATGAAGTCCAGCGCTCATCTTTTGCTACTTAATAGATCACTAAAGTGAAATAGCACAACTGTCCTGTTCTCTGCAGATGATTGTCAGGGCTCTAAGTGCACTGGGGTTAAGATCCCAGACATTATTTGATTCTGAAAACACATCAGCATGGTTATGTCCTTCTGTGGTGGGAGATTTCCAACAGATTCTGTGATAGTCTGTGCTCATATGTTTGAGGATTTGAGGAGGCCAGTGCCCTCCTGCAGGGAGCAGAACCAGGTTACATGTGGGTGTTGGAGGCTCAGAATAAGACAATGTCATTCCTGGCAGTGGTCACAGAATCCCAGAATGGTTTGCTTTGGAAGGGACCTTAAAGACCATCTCAGTCCATCCCCTGCCATGGGCAGGGACACATCCCACTATCCCAGGTTGCTCCAAGCCCTGTCCAACCTGGCCTTGGTTATCACTGTGAAATCAGCTCCAGCAGCGATGCCTCTGTGGAACATAAGAAGGAAAAGGTGCCCACAGTAATGTAATTTAAACTAAGCTCTGTTTTGAATAGCCATGGAGTTCAGTTATAGCCTCCTGATGCTGTCACACAGCGATGCAAAGGCAGCAAAAGACAAAGAAATGGGTTCATCTGCCCCTTTTCCCTCACGTGGATACTGAAACTGTTCTGAAAGCATTGAATTCCTACTCAAACAGCATTTAATAATAGTGCTTTTCACTGAGAAAGTTAATCATCTCTCTATATATTAATGTTAACAATGGCCACATGAATAGAAGGAAAAGAGGGATAAGGATGAGAGGCAGCTCAAGGAAGATGTTGTAGGTGCTCATGGTTAGACTGAGAGAGAAACATTGACTTATTTTATTGCTTGGGTTTAAGAATTGAGAGTTTTCTCATGTTTTTAGGTTGGGCACACCACCTTACACTGAGTAAGGCAATAGAGGCAGCAGCTAAATTCCATGGAAACAGGTAGCCCATGAGGAATTATGTATTCCCTGACACAGAAAAGAAAACAAGACCATCAACAAGCATGAAAAAAATTAAGGTAAGGGTAAAAATCAAGTCTGGGAACAAAGAAGCCCACAGAAAATAAAAATGGAAGAGCTTTTATTATCTCAATTGGGAAAGCTTATGATAAATGATGATAAACATTGCCATGGGTAACGTCTGACTGTCTGAAACCCACAGAAATTGGTAAAAGTGACATCAAGCACATCGAAGCAATACCATTTTCTCAATCAAAACCAGAAGAAACACAGCAAACCAGTGAATTTATATTACAGGCCTGAGCACTGAGACCTCCTCAAGCAGTTATAAATAGGCTGTTTAAACAGGGTACTTTTTGGGGACACGTAATTCCAGCTGCCACGAGGAATTGTTGGAGAGGGAGAGGGAACCTGTCTGTGTGCTGCTTGTTAGAGTAACAGCTTGTGACTGCTCTCAGAAAGAATTCTCCTGAAGCCCCATCTCCTGCAGTTCCAAAGAGCACAGCCGTGGATTGGGGACTGTGACGGGAGCGCCGTCGGTGCTTACAAACAGTGCTAAGTAAATATTAATCCACTGTCACAACAAATTTAAGCGTAAAGAGCCTCAGAAGGAGGAGGAAATACTTCCTAGCGCAGACAAAGCGTGGGGAATAGTTTTTCAAACACGATTTATAAAAGTATGCAGATATAAATAACAAAAAACCCCCAGAGCATTCAAACTTGTTTTATAAAACTTGGTCTTTCAAATGGTGGAAATCTTGTATTTTAACTTGCTTTTGGGGGGAGATAAATGTTGTGTTGCAGGCTGTGCCAACACTGAACTGAGCAAATACTCCAGGACTCATTAGCACAGTGACAACCCAAATGAATAATGAGCTCTGGCATGACACCAGCACAGCTTTTGGTTGGCTGGATGCAGGGACCGAGTGCTGTGGGAACACACCCTACACCTCAGTACAAGAGAGGAACAGTCCCAGAGACACGGAGCACTTTGTACTATTATTTAATGGATTACTGGAGCTGTAACATCCTTCAGCATCTACAACTTGTGTTTGTAGGTGGATGTGATTTTTACACTTATTTATAGGAACAAAACACAAGGCATTATGGATTTATAGATCTCTTCCCTAATTTTTGCCTGTGTTACATATTCCCTAACCATACACCTAGCAGAGGTTGCTGTGAAAAAAATGGAATCGATAGAGAACAGTGGTATTAAGAATCATGGACTTTTGATTTTGATTTCTATTGTATTTTAATTGTATTTGTTTTTTTATGGAAATGCTACTACTGGGAAGAGAGGGATGGGAAAGCCCAGAAAAACCCATGCTATTAATATTAACTCTATATACATTCCTAGCCATGAAAGAATCAAGCAAATGTATTTTATTGATTAATAACTGTACGTGCATTTATAGATATATATTTGTTTTTTTTTTTAGCTTTCAGGAAAATGAAAAAGTCAACATTATTTAGAAGTGTAGAAAAGAAAACATGGGAGTTTTTTCCAGAAGCCAGGAAAGCTGAGACTGTAAAGTGGAATTGATGTCCTGGCACTTGGGAACTGGCTGGGATGTCCTGGGTGGGATCAGCTGTGGGATCAGGTGTGCTGGGCTTTAAAAGGGGGATGTGGGATACTGGCCATGGGATATTTGGAGCTGATTAAGCAGATATTGTGAATCAAAGCCAGAAGGTAAGAAAGTGCTGCTGGAGCACAGCAGAGGTGAAGGGGTTGGAGCATCTTCTGCTAAAGGGGGGTTTACAAGGGAGGGTTAATAGAGGTAAAACTTTATTCTGAGGCACAGGGCTATGAGGGAAGGCACTGGGTTATTCTCATGGCTCTGAAAAGATGCCAGAGAATAAAAACTCAGTCTCACCCATTTCTTCAAAGCCTGTGTTTTGTATCTTTTCATATTTATTACTAACCCTGCTTCAAACTTCTGCTTTCTTCCTCAGTTGCAGCTATTCACAGTGGGAATGGCTGAGCTGATCCTTCTGCTTAACTTTTCCATGCTGCTAATTTCCAGGGAGTTGAAAACCATAAACTGACAAATAAGTTCTTAATAATGACCAGCTTGACCATATGAGGTATGTTGTTTTGAAGATAAATTTGGCTGAGCTGTGAGTGGGCAGAGTTACCAGGAGGTGTGAGTTATCAGAGTTCAACAAGCACTTGATGCATCCCTTGGAAATTTGTTGGCACACACAACCCAAATTAGCAGAGGACTAACCTGTCTCCTGAAATCAGACTAAATGGAGCAGTGGAGCCTGGGAGGGGTCCCAGGAGACACAGCAGGCTGGAGTTTCAACTTGGGCATTTCATGACTTGTCTAGGAGTGGGAGGAAATGTCAGCTTGTTGAATTTCTAATTATATTAAAATAGAGAACTCCTGCCCCAAAACCAGGGGCTTGATATAAGAGAGCCAGGGAGATCAGACATATGGGGAGAAGGCAAAATTGCACCCTTGTCATGTAACCAGTTTCCTGCAGCCTTGGGATGAGTGGCAGGAATCTGAGCAGAGAAACCTGACCTGCAGTGCCAAGTGGTTTAGAAAAATAATCCCAATATTACCCCAAAGGTCTTGTTTACAAAGGACATAAGAGCAGTGAGGAAAGGGAGAAACATTTTCTCTCTAAGAGCATCAGCCTCAGCTGCAACTTGGTGTGCTGGGAACTTGCTGGGTACAACAAGAAAAGAGGGGGGTTGGGGTTGTCCAGAGTTCAGGAGAAAAGGCTCTGGAAAAACAAAAGGAGATAGATTTCTTCATCTGCTTTTCTTTGTTGTAAGAAAGGCCACAGCTGAGGTTGAACTCCAGGTTTTCTGGTCCTCACCATTGCCCAGAAATGTCCCACGTCCCCCAGCCACTGAAGAGCTGAACAGAAATCAGTCATATTTGTGCTCCCCTAATTGCCAAGTACTTGTGATCATGGGCCAAATACATCTGAAAGAGCAGAGAAACAGGTTTTAGGGGTCTTTCCCAACTCTACACCTTTTATTCCAGCTGCTGAAATGAGCTTTTATTTTCCTTATCAAGGCTTCTCATGACTGTAATGACAGCAAGAGAAATAAAAGGAATATAAAAAGCTGAGAAATAGGGGAATGTTATAAAAACATTTGGAGAGTTGCTTGCTGATCCCTGTGCCAACAATTGGTGTCTGAAATGGACCTAATTAACATTCTCATTATGATAATCACCTTCAACATTTCCCTTTATTTTTTTCCAGGCTCTTTCCTTAACTGTCTGTCTCGGAGATAAGAAAATTAATATCAGTGTATCAGCCCAGATACATTTCAGGGGAAGAATGGCAAGAATTAATTGTGGCCTATCTGAGGAGAGTACAATTAGGAAGCCTTCATGATGAGACTAAATCTCCAGATTATTGGATGAGATATCCTCATTTCAGGCTGCTCTGAAAGCCTAATATTCCACTCACTTTCCAGCATGCACTTAGGAATAATCATCACTGTGAGGGAGGAAGGGGAGGAAAGGACCTGTAAATGGTCTGAGACAAAGCAATCACTTCACAGAAGCTTTTTTGCAAAGTTAAAATATGTTTTTGCTTTCCTGTGAATGTTCATTTCATTGCTACAGTGCAATATTTTTTTTATAATTTATTTCAAAATTGGTGTCTTTTTCCCACCCCTCATTTTTTTCTTTCTCTGCTGTCTGGGGCTGTGAATCAACAGTGTGATGGCTCTGAAAGGATGGTTGTAATAAATGCTACAGCCTGATTTTTTTTTATTGCAAACTCATTTGGGCAGCATTATCCAAGCTTTGACATGCTGATGGCTTGTCATGGATTTTGCAAAGAATTCAGGGGGGATGAAAGAAAAAAAGGCAATTTCAGGTTGGATTAATGCTTTCCAAAAATAGAAATCAACTCTGAGTTCCAGATTGTCTTTGATTCTCCAGATCTGAATGAATTGTGTTCCCTGCCCTCTGGAGATCAGGAGTGTAATTAATGAATAGAGTATTAAAATAATTCAATTTCACTATCTAAAATATGGAAAGAGGAGAGAGAACAAACAAAATAGCGCCAGGCAGACTTTTCACTCATGTTAAAGAATGGGGACACAAGTTAAGAGGAGGGAGCCAGAGTGTCCTTTCCCTTCCTGATCAGTTCTGGACTTACCTTTGGAAAAAATCCTCCAACAATTCCAGCTGTGGTACCTGGGTGGGTCTCCAGGATCTCTGGAGCACAAGATGACAAATTCCTCTGTCCAGTCAAGTTATGGCCTTCAGTGGAAAACAATTTCCACTTTTTCCTGAGAATGCACACTACTCTGACTTGTTTCTATCCTTAATAAAAGGGATTCCTTTGCTCTCTTTTCATCCTGTGGATTATTTATCTGCTGCCTAATAATTCATCAAAGCTGGAAAGTAGCAGGGCTGATGATGGGAAGCACTCTGGCTTTGGAGGCTTTTTGTTGGGATGTTTATTTTATAATTAAACATTCTCAAAGAAATTTTCAATGGAATTCTTCTGGGCCTGTATCAGAGAAAAGACCTTCCAGTTGTCTCTACCCTCTGTGTCCTACCTTATACTCTTTTCTTTCCTCCCGTGTCCAGACCTTAAATTTGAGGGTAAGTTGAGTGTGTTTTATGTACTTTTGTCAGGCTACTCCATTGGCTGAGCACTGCCTGCAATATTTGATTCTGGATGGGATGATTTTGAACTAAATGAGGCTCTTGAAATAGCAATTTCTCTGTTATGACTTGGAGTAATTGGTAGTAGCTTTGTAGCTTTGGTTAGTAACAGGTGAATATTGCAAGAGATGTGGGGACTATTAGGAAAAAAATTCAATTCATTCATTAAATATATCTTCTTTTTATTTCATGTGAACTAAAGAAAATCTGTTAACACTGCTGGTGGATAATCCAGCCCAGCAAAGGGGCAGCTCCTGAGATCCCCAGCCATGCAAACAGCACAAGTGGAAAAGATCTGCTGCCTTTCTTCACTTCTCACCTCATGCACAGAATGACCACGGGGAAAAAAGCAAGTTAAATTCAAATTCTGTAAGCAGCCACTAAATTTTACATGATCCTGTGGGAACTGGGACTCTGAGGCCTCAGTGAGCCAGAATTAAAAAGCTTGAGTGGTTTTTGTCCTTTCCTAACCCCCTTCTCCTGCAGCCCTCTCTGAGTGTTGCCAAGCCCTTGAGGCACCCTGAGAAGTTCTCGTTGAGAGGATCCCATTGATCCCATCAAGGAAGGGAAACGACAGGGATGAATTGTGATTATCCACAGCAAGGAGCTCTGGAGTGCTGATCACTGGGGTGATCAATAAGTGAGTTATTGGAAGGAGCAAACACTGCCTAGGTCCCAATAACAAATTTCAGGGACTCGAGGTCTGCTCATGAATATCTCATGAACTGAAGATGAAGCTCACTTTGACAAATTATTATTTTTCCATTTCTGATAATAAGCATTTTCATTTTAGGCTTCATAAGATTTTTTTTTTTTATTCCTGAACTATAATAAAATATGTCTGTGTTAAGAATTTTGGGGGAATTAATTCATTCATAATGCAAGACGAAAGGAAAAAAGTTACTTGCTTTTGAGTTGGAGAAATAATTTCTGAATTCTGGTTGCAGGGTAATTATTTTTCTACTTTCCAAACTTTTTTCAGGGGAAAACCTTTCCATGTGTCCTTGCTCCATGGTGTTCTCCCCATGGATGTTGTGGTGGAGGTAGCAGAGCCAACACTACTGCACGTGTGGAGTTTGATTTATTCCTCATTTCCAACCCCCAAGGTGCATTTCTCTATGGCTTTTACAGTGCAGCAAATCTTCCTTTCTTTCTTCACCCCCATCCCTCCAAGAAGTTAAAACACTCCAAAAGGGAATAGTGGCTCCACCTGGCTACCCAGAATTTGGGAGGAAAGGCAGCTGAGAGTGTCTTGAGGTGCCTCCAAGAGTGGAGCTGCTGGTGCTGGCACAGAGAAGATGCCAGAGCAGTGATTTGTGTCGAGAGAGAAACACCTTCCTTGGTGCTGCTTGGGAGGGTCTTAAAACAAAAGCTCTTCACTCGAGGGCGGTCAATGAAGGGTTGTTTTCATCTCAATCTGGTTTTATGCTCTTCTTTGATCTAACACGAAAACCATTCCCATTTCTGAGATAAGGCAGCAGACAAGACCCCGAGGAGTCCTTTGTTATGGAGCTCTCCATCCAGTTGGTTATTTTGTGACTCTGCCCCCTCAAACAGCTTTGCTGAAAGATCAACTCAGCCAAAGCTACGGTGGGTTTTGGGCTCTGCTGGAATCTGCCCTGTTACATGCTCAGTGAGCTTCCACAGCTCTTGTGGCACACACTGACAGCACCTGCCATTTGCCTTTTTATGGCTTCAAAGCTGCTGGTGGCAGCATAAGCAAAGATGTGGAGTAAAAATATATATATCCCAGAGCAGTGGCCTGTAAAACAAGTCTGGTTGTATTTTAGCAAAGTCTCTGTGTGTCATAACCTGTATTTTTGTGGGTGGTTTTTTTATCTTCTGTATCAACATTTTATTGCACGATCTGGTATCTGGCGAGTTAGTAAAAGGAGTGCTGTTAAGGCAGAAAATGGAAATAAAACTATCTTCCTTGGGGATTTTTTTTAAATAGAAAGAAAGGGGAATAATTGTTGAACCAATTGACTATTATAGCCAAATCAAGAGCTGACCAGTGCTTTCAAGTCTTTAGCAAAATTCTGATGTTCGGGGGCTTATTATTTGGAGGTAAATTCTCAGTAGTTATAAAAGTGCTGTGTTTTAAGGCTTGTGGTTCCTCCACAGCAGAAAATCACAGCTCTCATTTTAGTCTGGGGAAACAATTCCTTTGCTTCTTCCACCCTCTGCCCTGCAAACAAAAATAAGCAACGTTACTTTTGATTTGTGAAGCTAAAAGCCTGATAGTTCATCCCTGAATTTTTATTTTATGGATACCTTTGTAGAAGAAACTGGAAAACTTGAGGATGGAGTGTGGCCCTGTCTTTGGAAGGAAATGCATCTTTTAGGGGAAACCTGCAGAGAATCAAGAGAAAGGCTGATGGTTTGTCCCATTGGGAGTGGTCACCAGCAGGAAATGCTGTATTAAAACCCTAAAAGCCTGTTGTTTTCTGTGCTAACACCACTGAGCCACCTCTCACACATGGATTCTATCCCAGACTCCTTTAGGCTTCTTTTGGCTGAGGTTGATGCACTGTTAAGAAATAAATCTTTGCTGATAAAATAGTTCCATGCAGTGCAGCAAGGCTGCAGTTCACTGTTCACCTTCTGTGAGCAGCAGCCTCCAGTAATTAAATGTCATGGCATGTCTAAATGTTTGGGGTTTTTTTCCCTCTCAGTTGTCACTAGGTCTTTGGACAGCAACATGCTCTGTGTTTTTATAACCAAAGTAGACTTTATGATGAGATTTTGCTGGCAGGTTTATTCCTTTCCTTCAAAGGGTTTCTTTTATTTTTATTATGAGATGCATGTGCTAAACCTCTGCAGGAGTCAGTGGGCTTCCTCTTCTGGGGCTTTCACAAATCAGATTCTAGAAGAGGGATAGAATTTTGTTGTGCTCTCCTTCAAGACTTAAAACGTGTTACAGGGTATTTATAGATTGCATTTTACAAGTATTTTCTTAATTCAGCTGCTTGAGAAGGTGGGGGTGGAGGACAGTGATGGTTCTCAGGGCGTTAGAAGAAGCTGCTGCCTCCCAATCCCAGTGTCATCACATGCTCTGAGTCAACAAACTGTGTGTGTGTCCCAAACCCAGCCTGGATTTCCACACATTGAGGTTCTGTATGTTTTATTTATGGACTTATTTACTTGGCTCTTTCAGGGGAAAATGAAACCCCCAAATCAGAATTACCCAAAGAATTGCTACACTCAGCCATTTGAACTTCAGGGATGCAGAGCATGATAAACCTAAAGGGGTACAAAGCAGGATTTTTCAGTCTGTTCCAACCTGTTTTGATCCACAGGAGAACAGGTAACTTGGCAGGAAATTCTTGATTTGCAGGGTGTTTTTCCTATAGGTTTAAAAATTCCTTCTCATCCAAATCCAGCCTCCTGGGGCTGGGGGGAGATGTCTGTCCATCTCGGTGACACTCTTGGAGTTGTTCATTTTTGCCCCTTTATGCAGCAGTTGGGATTTGTGGATCTTTTGCAATGTTCATGAGGGACTAGAGAATATTTCTAGGAAAAAAGAAAAAAAAGAGAAGGAAAAGTAGGTTAGACTTGAAAGTTGTAGAATATTCACAAAGGCTCTGAAAGATGCAAGCACCTGCATATTTCTAAACTGGCAGGAGATATAAGAGTTTTGCCCTGTTTAAGAGAACTAGTTGGGAAATAACTTGGGTTACACTAAATGTGAGTAAAAATAAGGGTAAGAATGAAAACACTTTGAAAAAACCCACTGGTAGCTCATTAAAAGCAAAGCAAACAATATCCTTTATTCATAATCTCCTTAGACCTTTATTTTTTCTGTAGTTAGTGCTAGTTTTTAATGATTATATTTTATGTAAAAAGTTCATGTAGAAATCTCAATAGGATAAGTTGTGTTTATAAGGACCGTTTCCAGGGCTTTGTGGTTGCTGAGTTTGTTTTCCTTGGGATAGAGAGAGGAGCTGAGAGGGAAAAAAAACAAATTTATTTTAAATTAAGAAACATAGTTGTACTCCAGTTTTTCTGAGCCTTTCTCTTCTTATTTCATGCTAAATACTTTCAAAGATAAACAGTGGGATCACAGCATTTATTAGGATTACCAGAGAAACTTTAATTTTATCCTAATTCTTTTGACCTGGTGGAAGGTTTGTCAGTAGTGATGTTGGGAAAAATTATTGTAGAGGGGTTGAGAGATTTTGGGAAATGCAACTCATGGCATGTTAATGAATATACATTATTTCCTCTGCCAAATTTAAATGATCTGCCTCATCCCATATAGGAATATTTAATTTGAAAACAATCATATGACAACTTTTTTAATGTCATTGGTTTAGCAAGTGCAATCAAGATGGGATTGGGGGAAAACCAAAAGATAGAAATGCAAAGCATGCATTTAAAAAAATTGAATTAATTCCTATACCTACATTTTTTCCCCTTAATTTTGGAGGTAGGAACTCCCTACAGAGAACCATTAAATACGAATAAGGCTAAAAAAGGATGAAGTTAATATGAAATAATTCTGACAGTTCTGCTTGAAAGATGTCAGTCTCCTAAAACATCCCTATTTAGAAGGGTGGAATAGTGGTGAGCTGAAGGTCCTCATTCCAAAATTCAAGCAGAGCCTGCCAGAGGTGGGTTTTGCCTTCCCTTAGCAGTGAGTGGGGCTCCCAGGTGCTCTCTACTGAGGTGCACACGTTTGCCAACTCCTGAGGAGGGAGGAGAAACACAGATTGGCCCTGAGATACTTCTTACATCTTCAGAGCGGTGAATAATTGATGAAAGCCCTCCTCTCAACTCCCCAAGGGACTACAATTGTTTGAAGGGAAGAAACTCTTGGGTTTCAGGCTGGTCGTAGAAATGCAGGAAGAAGCAATAAATTAAGAGAAGTGAAGGGAGTGCCCCTGCAGGGAGCAGGAGGGGAAGGGCAGAGCTGCCCTGGGGGAGCACAGATGTGAAGCTCCAGGCTGGGGGGCTGATGTGCTGCAGAGGCATCCTGGGGATGAGGAGGAATTCTCTGATCACCCCCTACAATGTGGTGGCAAATACTTCTTTGAATGGCTAAGCCCCCCCTGCCATTGCAGGTCCTCGTGGAATGGAGCGATGCTCAAGGGAAAATGAGCTGTCCTCTTGCTGCTGTTTGGTTTAGAAAGAGCCATTCTCTGTTCTGGGTTCATCTTAGTCCTTTATCCTTTGCTGAAGATAAATCAGTCCTACCAAAGCATGTGTGGTTTAAATACAAGGGGTTGGAAACCAAGACTGAGAGGGAGGAAGTAAAATTTCCTCCCTGCAGCTTCCAGCTCAAGAGAAGGGGCACTTGGGTTACTAGAGGTGCCTGAGAGTCTGTGGTAGGAGTTCCTTTTCAAGCAGAATGGGCTGCCTGACATTGGAATGGGCTGCCCAGGGAGGTGCTGGAGTCAACCCCCTGGAGGTGTTTGAGAAGAGTCTGGATGTGGCACTCAGTGCCATGGTCTAGTAGATGAGGTGGTGTTGGGTCAAAGCTTGGCCTCGATGATCTCAGAGGTCTTTCTCCAACCGAATTGATTCTGTGGTGGGCAGGAACTGATGGCCAGGAAGTTCCACCTGAACGTGAGGAAGGACTTGGAACAGATTGCCCAAAAATGCTGTGTGGAAAGGCACAGTCCTGTGCCTTGTGCTCTGGGATGGCCCTGCTGGAGGAGATGACCCACCGTGGTCCCTTCCAATCTGCCCCATGCAGTGAACTCCTGAATCAAAAGGTTTTATTCAGCCTAACAATTCACCCATTTTTAAGGTGGGTTCATCTGAGCTTCCCAAGCCATCCCTGCTCTGTTGCAGGTCTTTAAAAGAGAGTCCAAATGAAAAGACACCCAACTGAACTAAGATGAGGTTGCTTATGGCTACACGAGCAGTTGATGTGCATTCTGGTGCTAATTATAATGTTTCTTTTAATGCCATTGATTTGCATATCTTTTGGTGTATTATAGAGCTTGCAAATTCTTAGCAGCCTTTTGGAAACTATTACACATTATTACTTCCTTAAAATCATAACACTGAAATCAGGTCACCCAGCTGTTCAGCATCTGATAACAAGATTAGAGGGATTGACTGTGCTCTCTGTAAGACTGCAAATACCTATTAATCTGGGGGCCTTTGGAAGTTAATCAAAATGATATTTTTCTTCTGAGAATGTTATAAACAGTTGAAAACACATTCATAATTTGCAACGGGTATTTTAGGCTCTAAGGTACATTATTCTTTTTGAATACTGATCTCTTCAGCTCTTGCTGTAATTATTCTAACTTCACACAGCAGATAGTTAATACTCCAAGTTTCTGCTATTTAGTATGTTGGAGTTGTCCCCGTTTTCATTAATTCCATCAATCAAACTTAACTCTCCTCCACCTCTAAGAAGTAATTATAATTATTTTTATGACCATATATATGCTAATGAAAGAACTATTTCATGACATTTTAATTAATTCTCAAAATGCTTATGGACTCAACAGTGACACTGGCTTGGAATGAGTAGTGCAAGGAAAAAAGGCAAATTATAAAGTTATGGCTA
The DNA here is from genome assembly GCA_035221455.1 of Xenops minutus. NCBI lineage: Eukaryota > Metazoa > Chordata > Aves > Passeriformes > Furnariidae > Xenops > Xenops minutus. The sequence goes on along the minus strand of JAWWEE010000010.1, from coordinate 2,749,531 downwards.
ATTGGAATAAAGCAGGAAATACTGGCAAACACAATTGGAGCCCTCTTAGTTTGGTAGCTCATTTAGCTCCTAATTCTCCCTTGTGTAATTATAAATGTAAATGTTTTGATGTCGAGGCAGTGGAAATCTGCATTTTGTGCAAACTTTGACACTTGGATACTTTTCAAAATAGTGACCTTTCTGCATCTTCTCTCTCCTTGCTCTTTTGTTTGTTCCATGAATTTGCTGGTACACTCTGACTCCCATCCTCTGGAAAAATAAACAAGGCACGAAACTCTGAAAATGACAAAACGCTTCTATT
>JAWWEE010000010.1:2721384-2749130 GCA_035221455.1 Xenops minutus | reverse complement strand
CTGAAAATGACAAACCGCTTCTATTTAAACACAAAAAATCCAATAAATAAAAACAACTCTGACTTCCAAAGGTTGGAGAAGGAGATGTCCCTGCCTGTGGTGGAAAGAGCTGGTCTCTGAGGTCCATCCCAACCCAACCCATGCTGTGATTCTATGAAATTAGAGAAGAGGCTGCACTTTCATCCCTTCCCAAGGGAACGGGCTCTGCCCCAGCCTGGGAAGGGTCTCAGACCCTCCGTGTCCCTCCCTTCGATCCCACCCTGCCATGCCAAAGCACCTGCTGACTCGAGCCAGCCCTTGGACTCAGATTTAAACTCTTCACACCTTTTCCCTTTCCTATTTAGGCCTGACCTCCCATTTTCTGCCCCGAATTCCTGCCGTCTCCTCTGACACATCCGTGTCGGGGGCAGCTGAGCCGTCTGTGCCACGAGCCCCAGGGAACTTCAGAGCACGGGGATTTGACAAATATTTGCTTTATAATAGCAAACAAGGGCCAACATTAAAGATGGGAAATGTGTGCCAGCACTGGCACAAGCAGGTTTCGAGGGAAGAATCTCGCAGAAGTAACGATGTCATTTCTTTTTCGAGTCATCATTAGCAATTCCTTTGTCAGCACGGGTTGTGCTCGCTGTCAAAACGGTGTTAGGGAGAAGCGTGTGGAGTTCAGGCGTTTGTGGGACACTGTACTTCTTGTTCTTAGGCAGGGAAAAACCTCAAAAATGATGGCAAATGCTACGGTTTGGAGAAGGGCAGGAAAAATCCGGGGGTTTATTCCTGCAGGGCAGTTGTAGGGGGTGGATTCTGACCTTGACGTGGTGGCGCATCTGGGAGAGCCTGTTCTGGATCTTTCTCTGAGCTATTCAGTATATGTTGCTTCAGCCAAAACATGAAAAAAACCAAAATAAAATAGATGAAAATATAGTGTTGAGAGATTACAGATTCCAGGCACAAGAACTCATGCTTTGGGGTTGTTGTTTTGTTTGTTGGTTGGTTTTTTGTTTGTTTTCTTTTGCATTAAATTATTGTGGCAATAATGAGATATTTAATTTCCGTGCTTTTGATATCCTTCCTAAGTTTTCTCAAATCCCCTCTGTTGAAGTGTTGGAGAAACTCAGGTGGAAATCAACTGGTTTTGAAGCAGATATGGTTTATTTTTTTAGGTGCATGGCTTTGGGAAGCATTGTGAGCTTTCCCATCACACTGTAGAAGTGTCTGGTGGTGCTGAGAGTAAACTCCGCCGGAGGACCTGGGTTAAAGTTCTCTGGCACAAACAGCTCTGCTCTCCTTTCCCACCGAGGTTGCAAACACAGAACAAATTTCCTTTACCTCTGATAGTTTAAATCCATCCAAGACACACCGTGGTTATCTGGATCATGCAGGAATTTCCCTTGGTGGCACCACAAGGAGCAGCAGGGCAGTTTAGCCAGGCTGCCCTGAAATCAAACTATCTCAAATAATATGTCAATAATAATTCCATCCTGGCTTGTACAGTGGCTGGTTTTTACTTTCTACAACTAAACCCTTTTTCTTTTAGTTTTTTAAGGACAATTAATTCTGTGAAGGTCAATATTTTTCTTTTTGAGTCACTGTGGGGATAAACACTGGTTTTGCTCTAGTTCCCAACAGCTGCTGCTTTTATTAAAAGAACCAGGGAAAAAAAGAAAATCCTGCTGTTTTTATTGACTGATACTTGGGGTGTTTTTTATGAAGGCAGTAGAGAACAAATCAGCAGCAGGTTTTCAGGTGAATGTTTTGTGGGGGACTACCTTTCATCATGTGGGTTGTGTTTAAGCAGAAGACAAATTTCCAGTGCTTCAATCCAAGGCTGTGTCAAAGCAAATCAGAGTTTTGTGGTTCTGGCAATGCAGACCCTGGAAATTCAGATCAGTGAAGAAATGACTGCTCAGCTACAAAAACTGTGTGTAAAGAACCCACAAACAGCCCTTTTTCCTTTTTTACCAACACTGATCTAAACCAGTATTTTAAATACATTAATTTCTGCAAAATCTGTGGTATTAAAAACATAAATGGAAGATTTAATGCAAGGAAACAAATTACTTCTAATGTATTATAGGAACTTCTGCTTCCTGAGAATCAAACTACACATAGATCTGATTGAGACTTTGGGAAAAAAGAGACAGTCATATCCAAACCGATGATTTTTAATGGCTGTGAATGGCAGAGCAGTTTACACCTTGAAGAATTATGCAAAGTCCTCTCTAAATTTGCTACTGCTGTGTATGAAATACACAGTATCCAAAGTACACCATCAGTGTGTGTGTAAAACCACTTTGGAAACCTATTAGAAAATACAAAGGTTAAGCAGGTACAATAAATAACATCCCAGTGATAGCAGAGTAATTGGTGCCAAAACTGCAGGGATATGTGCACGGGATTATAATGAAATTTCTCACAATTGCAATGCAGGTGGCAAATGCTGCAGGAACTGCTCAGACTCATAAACACACAAGTGTTTGTAGCTGGAAAAATCTGCCCCATAAAGCTAATTGGGTGTTCAAAACTTTGGGCACTAAGCATGTGAATAAACTGGTATTTTTCTGGCATGTTTGGATCCCTCAGTCTGTTAAATGCTGAGAGGTGTCTCGGAGCTTGATTTCCTTGTGCTGTGCTTTATTGGAGATGGGTTAAAGTTTGAGTTTCAGGGTCCTGTGTCCTGGTGGAAGAACTTCCAGGTGTGTATTTGAAGATCCCCTCCCCACCCACCCCAGCCTGTGGTTTTACAAGAGCAGCCCCATGCCAAGAGTTCAAAAGAATTGTTTCCCGAGGTGAGTTTTAGGGTGGAATGAGGCTACTTTTAATGCCATCCCTGTGACCTGATCCTGCAGTCCCAATGCATGAAGGAACATTTATGCTTGAATTTTCACCAGCTCTCATTGCTAAAATATTTTTCTTTCTGCTTGCCTTCTCCATTTCTTTATAATGTCATGGGGAAAAAAAAAAAACCACCTTATTTTATTTTGTGATATTTTCTAGAGAACTTCTTTTGTATTGTTTTCTTCTTTTTAATAAAGGAAAAACTGTCACTGAAACTATTTCCAGAGGAAGGGACTGTTTATATTCAGAAGAAAAGCTTTTTTAAAATTAGCCTTTCTTTGGCTGCTTATAAATCTTTATCATCGCTAAACTCCAACAATCAAGTAAGAACAGTTAAAACAGTTCAAGACAAAAAAAAAATGCCTCTCCAGCAACCTCAGTAGCTTTAATGATCTGGCAAAAGACCAAACAAATAGGCATAATTATCATAAAAAAGCTATTACATAGCTCGTCTCATTTGAATTGTTTATGGGATAAAAATTAAAGTACTTGAAACCATCCGAGGTTTCCTTTGCTTTCAGAGACTGTCCTTTCCCACTGAGCTCCTTGGAGTCATTAAGGCTCTTCCCCTTGGATAATGAAATCCAGAGTGGGTTTTATTGCAGGAAAATGTCTCAGTTTGCTGATTTCCTGTCTCTGCCCCAGCCCAGCTGACAATCCCCACTGCTCCTGTCTGAGTTTGGGGGGGACCTGTGTCCATCTCCACAGATCCCTCATCCCCAAATCTCTCAAAGTCTCTGCTAAGAAGGTAGTTCGGACTTTGGATGGGAGTGACATGGGCTCAATTCCCTATTTGCCATGTCAACAATAATCCTGGATGAAAAAAGCACTAAAATCTGGAATTAATTTGTTTCAGTTTAATGCTCTGCTCAGAGTAAAGCTTGGCTGTTTAACCTGTGGGTGTAGTTAAGGCTGTTCCCCAAACTTTGCCCTGTAACTTTCTGTGCTATCCATAAGGAGCAAAATACCTCTTAAATTCTCTCTTTAGACTTTAATACATACAGGGATTAACCAATTTCCCTTTGCCCAAGACTTCCATGCTAAGCATGCAACAAACAGCTCACAGGGCAGAGGGAACTTATAATGAGGAGATATTTAAGGTTTTGGTGTTTTTTTGGCCCTGGTATAGATAAAAACACTTGCTGTGGGTTCCTTGGCTGCAGCTTTTATGCAGAATTTATTGTGGACCAAGCCCTAGATGGATGCACTAATGAAGTAACATTTGCTGGTACTAAATTTAGGGGGAAAATCAATAATTGCTGCATTGTATCCGTGAATTAAAGGGGACTCAAGGAAAAAACATAATTAGCTGCTGCAAGTAAGAATATATGGCATGTATATTGATTTATTGTATGGTAAAAGGTATGAGAAATGTTATTGTCACTTTTGAACAGAACTAGATGGACTCAGTAACCAGGAGCCCAAAACACCTGCCCAAACCTTCTCATCCAAAGACCTTGCAGGGCACTAAGCTATGAGGAACCTCTAACTTCCTCCACACAGGTTTTGTAGGAAACACAAAACTTTGGAGAGTTGTTGGCCAGAGAAGCTAATTTTGCAAGTGATGTCAGCTAATGATTGTAAAACACAAAGGAAATTGTTTCACAGAACAAAATGGAAATGGGGTTTGGTATTCTGGCAAAAACACATTATCACCTTGGTGGGGTTAAATGTTTTTAATGAATATTTGTCATCAATGCCTTTGAAATTTGCCATAATTTGGTAGGCTGAGGTGTGGGTGCCTAAAATCCAGTATAACCAGGGACTGGGCTGTTGTATCACACAAGAGAGATGCATTCCTAGAGTTCCACCTTCCAGTCCTGCTGATGGTGATGGTGGGGTTTGAGGGTCTGTCTGCTCTTTCTCTGTGACTGTTGCTTTGCATCTCTCCCCTCCTGAGAACTATTTCATCCTTTTCTTCCTAATGAATTCCAAGAAGTGCAGCAGAAGGAGGGAAGTGTCTGGAGGAGGAGGCAGCTCCGTGCAGAAGGAGGGGTCTGGATTATTATTAGCAAAAGACCTGCAGAGGCAACTCCTGTTCGAGGACAGTCGGTGACATGATGAACAGACCCTGCGTGACAAATCACTTCAAGACTGAGAAAAATGAATCCAAAAAAAAATCTCTGACATCCTGCAAGGGTGTCACCGACTGCCAGGGACACACAAGTGGGTTTCTCTTGTCTTCACTCTTGCCAAAAGCCTTTTGGGAACCGGGTTCCATTCGCACCAGGCTCTGTAGGAAAGATAATCCCTCTGCTTGAAGGATTTGCAATATAAATAGACAAGATAAGGGCTGATGGCTTCCAGATCCCACGTGGCAGGAGATGGTGAGGGATTGTGGTTTGTCGGATTTTCTGAGTGAAGGGAGCAGGGTTTCAAGTGGAGAGAAGTGAGAAAGGGCACAAGGAATGTGACAGGGTGAGAGGAGAGGGGACAAGGTGTGAGACAAGGTGAGGATGTGCCTTCTCACTGGGGGGGGATGGCTTTTGGAGGAAGCATGAGCAGAAATAGGGAGCTGAGAGAGGTTTCTGTGTAGTCTGTTACCATCACAGTGATGGCAAAGGGGCTTGGCAGCAGCAGCCAGAGCTGCCTGCAAGAAGAGGAGGAGAGAGATTTTGTTGAGACTCAGAGAAAAGAACAGTAACAATGGGAAATTAACATTTTGCTTTCTTTGGTCTTTGTGTCTCTACCCACAGTAACTCATTTTATTATTATATCCTTCTCTCCCGTGCAGATTTCACTGCCTTGACAGAGAGATTAGATTTTTTTTTCCCCTTGTTTGTGTGTTTTAAAGAGTTTCATCTCTAAGACCAAAAATACTTTTAGGTGAGTGTTGCTGTTTTGGCTCTCAGGGTGGGGAGCTGAGAGGACAAAGTGTCTCCCATGACAGCTTTCCAGCCTCTCCGAATTGAGGGAGGGTTATGGTTCTGTGGCTTCATTAAGGGCAGCAAGGAGATGCTACCTTTGATTTTTCTTCTGTGATTCCCTCAAATAATCCTGTGTCTTGTATTGTGTGGGGTACACTTGGACACACATCCTGCAAACACATGGAACAGGCATTACTGAAGAGGGAAACAATGGAAAAGGTTAAATGAAGAAAAGGATGACTTGGAATCCTGTTTGGTTCTAGCAGGAGTTGCATGGCATAGCCATGAGCTACAAGGCCACTGAAAATCTCCATTAATGCAGGCATCCTAAACAAATCTAAAAATTATTTAATTCTGTTTCCTTCTCCTTTAAAAGAAGAAACTAAAAGACCTGATTTTGGTAAAAATGCTTCAGCTTATGGCCTGAAATAATTTGCTCTGCTAGTCCTCAAGGTTGCTCACGATGCAAAATAATGTGTTTGGGCTCAAGCTGGAATTTAGTGGTGCACTTTGTGTCTGAGATGAGAATTCTGTGCATTTGGATTTATCTTTGAGGTGGTTTTTTAAACTTCTGCCAGATACATCTGAAGTGCCAGGTCAGCAAACTTCTGATTGCCTCACTAAACCAAAGAACTGGGTCATAACGAGCATCATCCTTTGCATAGTAATAAATAAATAGGAAAGAAAAAAAAATATAAAAAAAATGACTTGAGATTTTTGAACTGCTGAAAATGTTAAACCCAAATAAAGTCAAGAAGTCTCCAAAAATGTGAACTGTGCTCCTGGATTTTGGGCAAACATCCTGGAAGCTAAAAGTGCCTAATGAGTTATGTTCTTGTTCTTAGCTGAGCTTCTGGTTGATAACTTTTCTTTTTTTAGTGAAAACATCCTTTTCTGGAAGTTAAGGGAGCTTTGCAATCATTTGCCAGGGATTGATATTCCAGCTTTTCACACCAGAGATGTTCAGAGTTGCATAATATCTGACAGCAGCTTCAAGACATGGAGAGATGAGGGTTAGTGATTATGGGAGATAAATATAGGCAGTAATGATTAGTGAAAGTGATTGATAAATGGGGTGGGGAATGGGAACAAATCTGAGACACAGAAAGGCAGAAACAAATGCTTAAATTTAGAGTTCTGTCCTCAAAAAGTCCCTGCCTGTCAAATATGCAGCAATAAATGATGAAAATCTTGGCATGGGATGTTTCCCACAGAGGTGGTTTGAGGGCCAGTGCTGTCACTTGGGTGCAGCCAGACAAAAGAGTTTGAGATAGTTGGATGTTTATTTCAGATCAGTAACAGTTTAAAGTCACCAATTTACATGGGGCACTCAAAAATTTGGCCTCCCTTTCTTGACATGAGTGACAGAAGTCCCGTGGATTTCTATGGAGCTGCATTTCATCCACATGCTCCTGGTCCCTTTTCCTCCTATGCTTGGGCTGATTTTTTAGGAAATGTGTAAATATTTCATTTTTTTCCTTAAAACTTTCTTTTTCATGAGTACTATAAACCCCATATGATGGTAAGTTGGTTTCTCATGGCCTCACTCATCAGGCTGCTCATTTTCATTCCTAATTTCTCGTGTTTATTTATTAATCTACACCTGCCTGTCACTTTTTTTTGTGTGTGTGTGTAGACTAACAGCTTTGTTTATTTGGATCATAAAATCTCTCAGTTTGGAGAAGACCTCTAAGACCAACAAGTCTTAACCCAGCACTGCCAGGTCCACCACTAAACCAGGTCCCAAAGCACCACATCTACAGGATTTTGGGGGATTCCAGGGATGGGGATTCCAGGGATGGTGATCCCAACACTGCCCTGCGCAGCACCTGGCACAGTTGATTCCTTTTCCTAGAGAAAATCTAGTTAAAAAAAAAAAAAATTAAAAAAATAAAAGATGGATGGATGGATGGATGAATTTTTCATTAAGGCTTTTGATTTGGCGATAACTAATGTGCTAAAATAGTAAAATCCTTTATTACAGTTGTTCTTTTTCTGTCATTATTTTAGAGAAGAAAAGCACCTGAAAGGTCAGAAAAATTTCACAGGTCCTAAGACGATATTGGATAGATCCTGTGTTTATTTTTTGAGGTACAATATTTAAATGTCAGGCGTTCCCAGGAGAAATAAATTATTCATTATAATTAGAAAACGTAATTTTTAAAAAATCATTTATTGGTGACTAAGCGGCCGATTCAGTGAGAATGTTTCTTCTTTTGTACAATAGCTGTGTACTTTGAGATAATGTTCTAATTAACCTAATTGCAGCTATTGTATTGAACTGTAGGTTGAGATCCGAAGTGTCATGGCAACTGGCAGAAAAGCTCTGCGAGCCTCTGCTTTCTCAGGATGGTCTCGAAAATAGCTCTTTATTATAGGAAATAAGGAGGTAAATCTTCTTAACAAGATAAAGCTTGAACCAAGAAAGAATTTCCCCCTTTGCACTTGATGGTAAAGCATAAATTAAGCATTTCTGCTTCAATTTAATTAGCATAAGCCATCATAATAATGCAGCCCATAAGTGCTTGCTTTTCCTGTCTAGAGCAAACTTTGTGTGCTCAAGAGATTTACTGTAAATCATTGAATATTAATTTCTGGGATTTTATTGAAGAACATTTTACCCAGTCAGCTTAGGAGAGAGAACAATCGTTTCCTTTCCTTTGCAGGAAAGATCTTATTTAATACTGTGATATTAACTAAAAGAAACTCCATGAAATGCTGCTCCACTTTTATGATCTTGTTAAAATCTAGAGACTTCTGGGAGTGGGAATTTCAGAAAATAGGAAGAGTATCTTTAAAATACGCCTGACTCAAATGCCTGCTGGTATTATGGGGCTCTGTTCACTGCAGCTCGTGTGATCTCTCGTTAACAGTTGTGATGCTAATTAGAAAGCTACTTCTCGCTTTAATTCATAGAACTAGATGATTCCATTCAGGCTGAGTAATGATGGCAAAACTGCCATAAATTCAAAAGAGGGCTTGGCATGAATAAAGATGCCAGTTCAAGTCTAATAAATGTTATAAGTTTAAAATATAATGGATTGGAGTTTATTTGCACATTGGTGCTCTGGCATATATATATATATATATAATATAATCAAAGCAAAGGCTTCTGTATGTGCTATTTCCCTTCATATTAGACAAGGTTTCTAATTTCACAGCTCATCCTCCCCAGCTGGGTTGTGTTGTTTGCTTTTGATTGGGTTTGTTGGGTTTTTGTTTGTTTGTCCCTTTATTTTCTTCCTGAGAAATAAAATTCCTCTGTGCTGGACTCCATTTCAACTGACTCCTTACTTCTTTCTGGAGAGCTCATCATGGTGTCCCATCCAATTAAAATGTCATGAGCTTTCTTATACTCTGTCATTAACTCCTTTGGGGAACAAATATTTATGAGGTCCATTTGGTTTCCACATGTTTGCCTGGGAAATGGGGCAGCTGGGAAAAACTTCCTGCCAGGACCCCTCGTGATGTCCAGGAAAGATTCCCTTCTGCTCCCCATCACAGCCCTGATGGCACATGGGGCTTGACCTTAACTGCTGAGTGGAATTTTCTGCTTCCAAACATCCCCTTCCCACGTATTCAACTTCCCAATGTATCCAAAATCCTTCTTTGCACAGAGAAAAACCTTCACACTGACCTGTCCTTAACCCGTGAGCTTGCATTGAGCAACTGGAAAATACAGACCTGAAAAAGAAATGCCAAAATCTGGAATCTTTTCTTCCCTCCCCTAAAATCCAGTTCAAATGGCAACTTCTGGGAGAAGTTAGCACTGATTTCGGATTCCTAGGAAACACAAGATGGTAAAACTGTAAGTGGAATTCTGGAAACATCGTTTGTTCCATAAGCAGGAGGAGGCAGTGCCTGTTTTTGTGGGAGATTTTGGTGAAGTAAGGGCCAAATATTCATATTGCATTTTCACAAGGCAGTTGGTAATGGCATTTCATAGCCAGCCATTTGATGTGCTGAAACAACACGTGCATAAACGAGTTGGAGACTTGAATTTCCACCTCTGCCATCGGGACACACAAATGTAACTGGTCTGTGGAGTTTTGGAGTCGTAAACTTTTCTATTTTCAAAGGAAAAGCTGGCCAGGAGGCAAATCCAACAGCAATAGGAGTGCAGAAGTGGTGACCAGAGCCCCACACTGCCTGGTTGACTGCACTTAATTTCCTTGGTGAGACTTTAGGCAGTTAAAGCAAATCCCAGCCCAAAAAGTCGCTGCTGGAATTCTGGAACGCTGGTTCTGGCTTTTATGAGCTCTCCTATAAATCCGAACGAATCCACCATGAATAAAATGAATTGCAGCCTCCAAAGTTCTCTCATTTTGCTTTAAATTGAACTGGTTGGTACCTATTTCTGAACTTTTTTTTTTTTTTCTCTCATACCTAAGTGAAAATGTTTTCTCTAAACAGTTGTAAGTGCTTAAAAGAATATGTAATTTTATACCTCTAAAACGCCTTTCTATCAGGAGAAGACTATAAGAGGTCCACAGAGATTAAGGATTCAATTTAAAAGTAATCAAATACTCATTTTTCTCATGAATATTTAGACTGGTGACTTACACACCTGAAGCTGATTCTGAGCTTATTTAGCTGGAGTCAAGGACTATCATTTTCTCTGTCTCTGTTCCTGCACAGCACTTTTTTCCCTGCTCTGTCTGCCCAGTATAATCCAGAAACATCTCCATGAGCAGAACCAAAGAGGAAAAGTACTTTTTCTGACCAGCAAAAGGCTCTAGAGATCCAAAACTCAGTTTGGCACATCCGAAGCCACTCTGAGCTCGTTCCAGTTTGCAGCTGGAGGTTTTCCTTCCTTTCACCCCCAGACGTGTTTTTTTAAGGAACAACAAATGCCACGATGTAACCAGGTGAAATTGCAGATTTATTTCTTTAATGCAATGGAAACCTCGTTTAAAATCCCCAATTCTTTGCCTGTGGGGGTCACTGGCTCTCCAGTTCCTCTGCATGTGGGGAAGGCTTGCACTGTCTCCAGCTGCTGGGAGCTCTTTTCTTCCTACCAAATGTCAAGAGCTGTTTTGCTAATTCTTCTCTGACGTGTCCTCCCTCCTCATTAGTTCTCCCAATGACATCTTTTCCAGAGACATTTCCCCCTGAGCTTATTTATTTCTTCCTCTGCCTTGCCTTGAGACACGTGATAAACTTCAAGAGAGTGCAGAAGGTTCCTCATGTTTGTTGAGGTTTCTTGGTAGGGTTGTGTAGGTCTGGCCAAAGCAGGTATAAATCTCTCTGTTATTATTATTATTTTTAAATAAAGCCATTTTTCTTAAACATACATTTCCTATTATAATAAATGTATAAAATTATTTTGCTAGAATGAAATTATTTTATTCTTTCAGGTTACCCAGTCTGATCTCTAAAGAGCACATCCAACAGCTTTGACTCAATGCTGTGGAGCTCCCTCTGATCCTTCATGAAAGTGCCTGATGTTGACTTAGAGTTCAAGGGCCAAAAAACCTTTAATACTCCCAAATTCCCCTGCCCCAAATTGGTTTCAGCTTCTTGGAGAGTTTTGTAGAAATATTTTCATGAGATTTTTCTGCAGAGTTTATGTTGGGTGAATGTTTCTTCTCTTTCTTGATCTCCTCCTGTGATTATTTCTACTATTCTGAGAGTTTCTGCTGCTGCTGGTTTTAATCTTTTCTACTGCTCTGTTCCCTCTCCCAGGAAATGTGGTTATTCTCTGGCCTGTCGCTCCCTCACTTACTCACCTTTCTTTGAATAAATATTTGCTTTTCAAGTCTTCTTTCATGAGATTGTTATTGTGAGAGTAATACACACTACAAAGCAAGAAAATAAAAATTAATGGATGCTCAATCTTCCTCAAAGGTCAGGAAGGCTCCAATGCAGGCTGATGGGAGCTGGCTGTATAATTTACCTGTCTGGAAAATCCTGGCCACAGGCAATATTATTATCTGTTAAGAAGCAGAAGGATGAGTCAGATCCTTTCCACCACACAGGAAGAATCCTTTTGCTAACCCAAAGACCACAGGAAGAAAAGCATCCAGTAAAAGGAAAAAACACCCAGAAATCTCTCAAGTCTTATCTTGGAGTATGTGAGTCAGAGACAACAAAAGCTCTGAAGACAGAGAACGATTTGTACTAGATGGGAACTAATTCAGGGTAATGAAACATCAAAAAATGAAGGAGATACAGACTTTGGAATATTTGAATAGATGCTTTTAAAAGAAATAAAATGTATGTAGTACAAGGAAAGGCTATGAATATAATTAGGAGGAAGCAGTTGGAAGAACAAAGAGAGACTGGTTAAAGGAGGCTATGAGAAAACATGGAAATAAATACCTAGACGTGATGTATGCAGGTGTGCAAAGGTTTATCCCACATTCTTACCCCCTCTGTCAGCACTAGAAATCCTGCCAAGTCTTTAGAAATCTATTTAAATAGTTATTCACTTAAAATGTGAACTCCTAAGAAAGGTGTTGGTTTGCACAAGTGTTTAAATCAGAGGATATGGTTTAATAGAGATGGTTGGACTTGATCTTAAAGGTCTTTTCCAGCCTTAAAGATCCTTCAGTTAGAGGGTGTTGGAGAGGCTCAGGTGCCATGGACTCTCCCAGAGCTCCTCTGGGAAGCTTTGGTTTGGCTCCCTCAGTAAATGAGAGCTGATCTCTTTGGTATCAACCTCCCTGCACCTCTTAATTGACATCACAGCCTCAGGCCTTGGAGCTGCACATTATCCAAATTTACCTAATGCTTCCTCCAAAGCATTCATTCCTATTTCTCACACAGGTGTTTTTGTCTCCCTTAAAATAAATAGTGTGGCATGTATATGTATTTTCAGCCTGCATGGAAAATAGCCCATGCTGTAAAATGCTGCTGCAAGGACGGGGAAGGCTCTGCAAAGCCTCTCTTGCTTGTGAAAGAGGAAGGGAAATCAAAGTTCTGAGTATTACACATCAGCTTTAAAAGGGAATTCATGATGCTTCTGCTGTCAGATGAAGTTGTCCTAAACAGAGAGCCAAGATTCAAACCCTATTCCCAATCCTGCCTACACATGCTGCTCTTCAGTAGGGAATTAAGTGCTGCCTTATGGGAAAAAACAACCAACCAAATAAATAGAATTTCTCCATTTGTTTTTCCCATGGGGGCTGTGAAAAAAATACACATTTATGATTATAAGGGTACTACATGACTTGGATAGAGCTAGTTTTATTTCTCTTATTCAAGGAAGCACCACCTGTTTCAGTTCTTGCATTCATCTTGCAAAAAATTAGAAGAGAAGATCAGCATTTTCATCATTCTGCCTAAAACACAGCCTGAGTCCTGTCTGACCAGTCCACAAGAAAGGTTTTAAAGTCAAAGAGCCTTCAAGGACATCCAGAAATTAACTTCATGTCATTAGAAGTGTTTGCCTGGGTTCCAGCTCATTCCCAGTCACTGCAATTCAAAGCCAGTCATTCCATGAAGGGTCAGCAGGAAAAGATTTCCTTCTCTAAGACCTTTGCTATAAACCATGTCAAAGAGAAAAAGAGGTGTGAGCTGACACGTGGAGGGGCTGAGAATTCCCTGCTGCTGCTGCTGGATTTTCCTGCAGAGGCAAAACAAGTGACAGGACCATGAACTGCAGCAGGATTGCCCTGTTATTACATGGAAGGAGTGAAGGATCAGGGCACACACAGGTGGAATTGGGAATTCTGCTGAAGGAGACCAAAATTTAGGCACAGCAACAGGAGGGGTTGGTTGTCTCTGGTGCCAGATTTGTGAGGTTCCTATGAGACAAAGCAGCCAGTTTTTATTTTCTCCCAGTTTTTCCCCTCTCTGTGTCACATCTCGCACAGGTTTTTATTCCTGAGGAATTGGGAAGTGCTTTGGTGGTGCTTTTCCTAACCCAATATAATCCACTGCAGGGAGGACTTTGTGTCATTGTCACCAGGAGTAGATTCGTGCTTTTCCCCTGGCTGTCACACTCCAGCCTAATTTTCAGTTTAATAGACCACACATTATTTTAGGAGAGCTCTGTCTGGTTTATTTTAGTGCCATCAACGCAGTCAAACAAGTGCTGACTCCTCAGCTCAGGATCCCAGGATAAAAAGTGTTTCTTCTCTCCCACAGCCTTCATCTTGCACAAGTTTCAAACAAATCTGAACAGAGATACGTTAAAAAAAATAAAAAAGTAATGATGAAAACCAAAATATCATCCATCTGCTTCAGCTGCTTCAAGGTTTGGACATGAGGTATTGAATAACTCCTGCTGTTTATTAGTAGATAATAGCAAATGGAATTTGTTAAATAACTTCAAATAAAAGTCTTAGGAAAAAATTAGCATTTCTTTCATCAAATGGATTTTCCATTATTTACCAGCTCATAGAGTTGATTTTAATAAGCTGAAAGTCAGTAAATCTAACAGCAAATAGTTCACCCTAAATTCTGTATTGAATGCAGCAGACCCTCACTAATTCACATTTTGCTAATCCTCACACTTGCTAACACACAAGAGCCTCTCCCTTCACCTCCTGTCTCTTTGCAAAGATTTAATATCATAATGTTTCAGTGACTTCTCAGACTGTTGGAATCTCATTATTTATACAGCATAAATAATTAAACTAGACCCTCTTTGCAAAATTAAATGAGCCATATATTTCTGAACTGGTTACCTTAGTTATAAATGGTGCCAGGAGCTGATCATCTCTCCCACACAATTAGAGTGTTCACTGACCTCTTGCACTGAGGCTTCAGAATTAGGAAAGTCACCCAAGCAAGGACAGCTGGATGGGATTCAACATGGGCACTATGGACAGGAGGGTGCTTATGCATTTTCCCCCCTCCCTGTTTCCTTGGAAGCCAAAAGTCACCATTTTTTGGTGAATGTGTGTTCATGTCATTGTGCTGCTCTCTCAGTAAATTCAGTGTCACACCCTGGGGCTGCTCTCACATGTCTGCACCCAGAGGCACTGGTGGAAAGCTCAGATTTATCAGGAAGAAGATGCTTTTCCCTTGCTCTTACTTCCCAATTGTTAGTCCATCATTTAACAGAGAGGCTGAGATGGAGAGTAGTTCCAATAGGTCCCTGTGATTATTGGTGGTTCAGGTAATTTGCTTAAAAAAATGTTTTTAATTTATCCTTAATGCCTTGAAATATTAAAGAACATCTATCCATTATAAAAAAGCCCTTTGGCCAAAGGGCAGTGCCCTCCTACACAGGAAAGGGTTTTATTTATGCAAGGCAAGTTTGAAAATTGGGATGCATGGCTTGTTTGAAACCTCACAGAGTGATATTTGTTCCGAGTTACCTGAATGAATCTCTGCCTAATCCCTCGGTGGTGACAGAATTTCTCAGCTCTCAGCTTTGTGTGTCAACACCCAGCCTTTGGAAACCCTGAGCAGCCACACAGACACTTGGAGGGGCAGAACCAAACAATAAACCAGGCTTGGGGAGGCTGCTAAAGAAAGAAAACACACTTGGGCTGGCTCTTTGGTCCCCAAAAAGCCTCTAAACCAAAAATCTCTCTCTCCAAGGTGTTTAATGTCTCACAGCCAGCACCCTGAGCATTATTGATTATTGAAGGTATGAATATGTTCCATTGGGCAGGCAAAGCTCCAGGTGAGTGCAGCTGGGATTACACACGTGTACTTACAATGCCTTGGCCTCTTCAGACCTGTGTCAGCTGCAAACAAATGAGGTTTGCTTGATGTTTTACACTGCACCACAGATAAAAGATCCACAGCAAACAGCTCAGCCACTGCTTTCATCCTGTGTCGAGACACAGGGATGTAGATTAAGGTCTGAATCCAATTTTCAGGCACAAAAACCCCTCAACTTTTCTTCTCATAGCACTGGCTGGAGGAAGGCTGCATACTTTGCTTTTTTAATCAATTAAAAAAAAAAAAAAGGAGTGAGAAGAACCCATTGTTTCTTGTGTTGAGTAATTACTTTCTTGCATGATGGTCAGCAGGGCACATTCTGCTGACAAGAAAGCAACAATAAAAACCAGCTCACAAAACTCAAACACAGTGGCTGCTGCATTTAGAGGTCAGGCAAAAAAACCCCATCAACCCTCTCCTGTTCTCTCTTGCAGGGGGTTTGTTGCACTCAGTCAGGCAGACAGTGGCACATTGAAAACGCCAGGGAAGAAAAACCCAGATGGAGGTTTGATTAACCAATTCTTGGTCTTCACAGCAATAGCTGCACACCTGAGGAAGCAGAGAAAGAAAAATCAGTTTATCAGAAGTGTAGAAACTGTAGCAAATTGAAAGAGCATAAGAAAACAACCAACCAACCAACCAACCAAACCCCCAAATCCTATTAATTTTTATTGTTTTTTAAATGAAAATGAAATTAAGTTTGAAAATACATAAATTTACACTTATTGAGAAGTGGGAAAACATGCTAAAGAGCAAAGAGGGTATGAGAAAAAGATTGCCAGGCTCCCTTCTAGTTTTAGAAATAATATCTATGTTAAATGTATAAAACAATTAGAGAACGAAAGGGTTTGTTACCTTTGATTCATTTCAGTACCCTCAGAAGATACTAAAATGCATCCAAAATAGAGCAACACAATTATTGTGGGAGATCAGGTTGTTCTGGCCACCTTTGCCTCCTGGAGAGTCAACTTAAACACACGAAATATATCAGCAAAATGGGCATTTTGGAATTTAAAGGCCCCCAGTGAAAGAGAGGAAGTTTTAACAGCAGGCTTTGTCTCAATCTTTAGGTTTTAAGGAGATTGTCAGTTATAAGGGCTGGAAGGCTCTTTGGTTTTCTCCAGGTGTCCTTTACAACAGCAAAGGATCTACTTCTTCTTTACAACAACTTTCCATCACTCATTTATAGCCACTTTTTATACAATTGTTTGCTCACTGAAACCAAAAACATTTTGTCTCTGCAGTTCCATGGCAGCTCTTGTTTATTCCTTCTGGTCTTTTATTTTAAAATAAACCTGCAAATCTCTAATTAAAAAAAAAAAAGTCCAAATGCATGATAAATTACAAATCAAGAGTATTTGGAAAGCAGGGAAGAAAATAAACAGCTGTGGTAAAGTGAACAGATGGGATTACAAACTGAATTGCCATCATTAGCATTATGAGTCTGATAATTAGTTATTAGAATAACAATGCTTATTTAATATTAATATGAGATAACACGAGTGTTATTACAGGGACAGAAGAAGAAAATGAACTTGGAAGGTTTTAGTTAAAGGCAATTGGAGTTGGACTTCCTGCTAATATGGGGAATTGGCTTGCAAGGCTCTTGTGGAGAGAATTCTGATTTTGAGCCCTGCTCCTGGACAATCTCAGATATCTTGTGTTTTCTCTGTAGTAACACGTGATTTTCTGGTTTATTTGATGAGCCTAAAGCTGGGTTTATGGTGGGATTTGGGCTTTAAAAACTCACTGCATGTAGGAAGCAGTAGATACTTAGAATTCAGTGTATATTGAAGGCTGGCATAACTGGCTCTGAAAAAGAATGTAAGCAAGTGGAATGGCCTTTTATTATTGGAAGGGGCATTGATCTCCTTAATTCCCAATAAGTGCAATGGAGATGAGGGTCTTTAAATGATAAATAACTCCAGAATACAGGGTACAACAGTGTTTTCCCCCAGTTCTTCTAATACATTATGGTTTATAGGGGTGTAAGATCTGGTACACAGCTATGATACATAGGACTGAGCAAATTTAAGTCAGTCAGGGAATTATGAGGAGCTGTCAGGTTACATGAAGCAAAACCTGAGCCTAAACATCGATATAATGAATAGAAAACTGAAGTCAGTAACAAGATGTGTTGTTATTTTTTTTCTCTTAACTTTGAATGGTTTTGCTTGGATTAGAGAACTCGAGAATCTAATTGAATCAATTGTATAGTTAGTTCCATTTAATGGCTCTTATACAGTCAAATATACATTAGGAAGAAAAATGCTAATTGCTGAAGTGCTGAATATACTGTACAGGCAACATTTAATTGCCAAAGGATATCATTTTGAATGCCTGCTATTTCCTTGCCTTCCCCAAATGAACCTACCAACAAAATAACACCCAGTGTAAGCAAAACTGAAGTTCAAAGATCTAATTTCTAATTCAGGGAGGCATTAAACATATGCTTAACTTTGACCAAATGTGTAAAGCTATTAACTTCCAGGACCATAAAGAAGTGCTTAAAGTTAAATGGGTACTTAGGTTATTATTCACACAGGGTTGCCTTCTTGAATCTTCCTCCCCTACCACTATTAGCACTTTCTTTAGCAGCTGGTCCCACTGATTACCAAAAAAACACCCCCAAAACCCCCTGTTACTGACCATTAAAAGGTGGCACAACCTGATTCACATCTGCACACATGGATTTAATATTATATTTATACTTTTTTTTCCCTCCCTGTGTTAAACATGAGCAGAGAAAAACAGGGGTTAGTTATTTGCTCTGCCTGATCATGACAGGTAGACAGATGTCTGACTATTTGTGCCTGTAGTTAATTGTGAGTGCAAATGAAAAGCTCCCTTTAAAAATCAGGACTTGTGTTTTTGGTAATGTAGAAAGGCTGGGCAGGAATCTGACAGAACACAGTGCAGAGTAAAATTGTTTTTTGTTTTTTGGGTTTTTTTCAGGAGAGTAAACAGAAGGGAAATCCAGCCTTAAAAAGGATAATTTTCAGTCCTAAAATTTTCTCTACACACATGGATTGAGGAGAGCAACAGTAAACTTAAATTTCATACAGAAAGACCTAGAACAGCTCATATTGGTTAATAAATGGGCTGCTAACCTAAACCAGCCCTGAAAGAATAGAGCAGAAAATGTACTTGCTATTTTCACTTATTCTTTACTAATTGAGGGAGGTGAAAGTTTGGGTTAATTATTTATTCTAAACGTCTCAAAATCAGCCCTTGACTTTTGATTTCCCCCACCCCACAGATGAAACTCTTCCCCTTGACTTTCACTTGTTTCACACAAGCCCAGAATCAATTCCAGCTTATCAGTATCAGCCAAACCATGTCTTATCAGGGGAACTGAAAAATCCAGATAAAGTAGCAATTTTAGCAAGTTTTGAGACAAGTAGCTATTTTAGGCAAGTACATTCTATTGCCATTAAATTATTCTTGAGCACTTGGGATTTTTAGTTAAAAATTCCCCCTGGAGGCATTAGTTATGTAGGGCTGCCCTTCTTCTTCTCAAAACCAAACCATGCCCCAGCCATACGACCTCCTTACACCCAAACCTCCTCTGTGAAAAGATGTGCCCTCCCTCTCTTAAAAATACAGATATTGCCTGGATTTCATGGAGTTCTCTCTAATTGTTTCAGTGATTGCTTCAGTGTGTTCCTGGAAAATAGGTAAACAACGATGGAAAGGGGGATAAGCCGTGCAAAATATGGAAATAGAGGGTTTAAATGTAAAATGTTGTGTTGAATTTTGCATTCCATACGTTGCCCTGCTGGGATTTATTGCTGATTACTGAAGTATCACCACGAAATCTCCAAGCCCATAGAAAAAGTCAGTAGAGATGTGATTTCCTCGATTCTTTTCCCTCTCTCTCTCACTCAGCTTTAGTTGCCAGCTGGCCCTTCCTCCTCGTTTTTGTTTTTTTTTGCAATGAACAAAGTGTTTAAAAATCCCAAACCAAACACAACAAAGAGGCAGTGCCATAAAAATCCGGATCAAAGCGAGAGGGTTGGGAAGAACATCTGTCCTGCTCAGCCTGGTGCTCCCACATCCATCTGCAACCTCAACCATCTGCCCAGGGGAAAGAAGTGCAGGAAAAAGCCTGCAGGGACAAGGGGACACTGCTGGGTTGGCAGAAGAGAAACACCCCGAGTTCCCAGCACAGACAACAGGTTTGGAATGTCATCACAGCCCAGAGGGGGAGGATTTCCCTTCCAGACCAGCCCAAGGAATTTTCTGTCCATTGTAGGGTGAGCAAACTCCCCTCATCCTCAGCCACACACCACGCACTGATATAAACTGAGATTATCAGGAGCAGTCAGAAGGTTCTGCAGGATGAAAATCCTTCCACAGAAGTTTTTTTGAAGAGGAAAAAACCAACCTCTCCACTTGAAACTTGGAGCAAATTGGGCAAGTCCTGAAAACAAACTATAATGTGATGGCACTCCAATAAATTTCCCTGTCCTTTGCCTTTCTAAACTCCAGTGAAACCTGTGGCCAAGGCTGAACCCTGACAGAATATACAACTTTTTTTATAAGAATAAACACCTTTTTGGAACCCAGGAAAATCTGCATATTAAACCCAGGATAATCCTCTTGGATGTCTGGCAAACCAGCCTAAATTCAAGTCTTTTACCCATTTTGGAAAAGACTCTGGAAGGATTAGAAAAAAGCACATTTTGCCTCAAACAAACCCTGGTATGGATTGTCTAGTTATCTGGAAATATGCTTTGCACTTGAACCCTCCTGTGAAGTATTTGGGACTATTTATTTTCCCTGAAGTCTTTATTAGAGCCAACCTTTAAGGTTTTAACAGAATTGACTTTAACTGGAATTTATTGGCCATTCTCCCCCTACACAAACACTTTTTAATTCCAAAGAACTTGTGTTTTTGCAGTCAGGTTTTAGCCTGAATGCTTTTTTTGCTTGGTGAAAACCCCTTGCAGCGCAGTTGTACTTCTCACTTAAGGAGAAGTTATTCATGTGAGGAATGGCAATAGGTCTGAGTCCATAATCCTAAATAAAAGGTTAACTCTTGCAACAAATTATAGAGTGGCTGTTTGGTTAGTTTTGCTTTGCTAAGAGCCATTTCCAGAGAAGTATTTACTTTGAGCAAGAATTACTCCCCAAGAGATAACTTTTCTTTTCTTGGAAGTTTGCTTTACATAAGAGCGAGACGTGAATATTTGGAAGGCGGCACATGTCTCAGAGACATTTCTCTTGCAGGTTGGAGATGATTCACAGCAAAGAAATCTTTTGATGCCTCTCCAGAATACAAAATGCCAGATCCTTCCGTGGTGCAAATGAAAGGAGCTGCATTTCCTTCAGCACACATTTAGAGCAGCAGGCTGGCTTATGTTTGCCTTTGTAGATATCTTTCCCCCAACTGGCTCCGTTTGGAACAATCTTTGCTCAAAGAACAGAAATAGCAGCTGAAATACCTGACACTGGGCAGAGAAAACTTTGGAATTACAGAGATGGGGGTAGGAAAAGAGTCTGATGATGTTTGAGTTGAGTGCATGAGTGGGGTCTTTATATAAATAGACTATAATGTGGATACTTGAGAGATGGTCTTAGATCATAAACTGCTTTTCTTCAGTGAAGTTCACTTTTAAGTTCTTTTGTTGGGACAGACCCTATTTTGCTGGCATGCATTGTAACACTTCTGTAATACAGATTTTGTGTGATCCAGGTGCTAAACCCAGGATTTGAATATTGTGACATTTATTATTAATATATGCTGTCATTTGCTACCTGACAAAGTAATGCTAACTCATGAATAAAGTATCCTGGCAAGATACCACAAAAATAATAACTAATTGCTGGGTGAAAAGAGCTTAAAAATTACTACCAAGTAACAACATGTTATTAAGCACGTATTCTGGTCCTTACAGACAGCAGTAAATTAAATATTAAATAAATAAAAGCATAAGAAAAGGAAGTATTGCAATTCCAGATGGAAGGGAAGCCACGAATCCCTTGGAATCTCTACAGCACGGGGTTTGCCAATGCTTACAATAAACAAATGGGTTTACCTGAAGGAATTGAAGATTAAATCTGATATATAACCGTGCAATAAATAACACAAGCCTCTTGTGACTGCTTACAGGATAAGGTCTGAGCTGTTATCTGGGTAGGATTAATAGCAAGGACTTATTTCACTGACCAGAATTGCAGATTATATATTCAAACTGGAAAAGTATAATTTAGCATCCTATTTTTTCCCCCCCAGCCTTGCATTTGTCACAAAACTTCAGCCAGTACAAGAGAACGTATCTGCACTCTCACTTTAATGTGAGGGGAAGATGTTCAGGCTTATTTGGGTGCTGAGTGTCCTCCACCCACCTCCGTAATGGATCTCGTAATGGATGTGGAATATTCAGCTTTAACAGCTTGGATTCCTTCAGAGATGATTCTGTTGAGATAAAGTTCCTCCAGCTTCGTGTTTATCTACATATTTTCTTATTGAGCTGCTTTTTTTTTTTTGTCCCTCTGTGACTTTTAGTCTAAAAGTAATTGCTTAATTTTCTCCCGTGTCCCTCTAAAAGGAAACAGTTCCCCGACGCCATTGCCAGGCTTATCTGGAGCCTGGAATGCTTTAATTTACTCCTTTGTCCCTGGATATCTGGGTTTGCAGCCTGAATTTTTCTTTTTGAATCAATTCTCAGGTACAGAAGACAAAAATCCTCCTGTTGTGGACGGCAACAAATGCCTTGAATTTTTTCCCATTGTGAGAACAAATAATCAAATTAGAATTTTCCTAGGGTATTAATTCAGTCTGGGAAGCATGACATATTCATTCCACTACTGAAAAAAAGCCCTATTTGTTTATGCTACTTTGTTAGAGATGGATACAGAGCTGCAGGTTAATGCCCAAAGAATAGAACAATGCTTATTTCTCCAGCTTTGCTTTTTAAAATTAGGCTGTTACTGTGAGTGATGTGGAGTGAGAACTCAATTGTCAGCAAAGCACCAGAGAATAACTTTTAGTCATTCCCAGTTATTTTTATACCTCTTGATTTCTTTAAATAAAGGGTAAAAAATTGGCACCTCATGCATTCCTGTTTCCATATTTAGTGCTGGAAAGGGTAAAAAGGAAAGCAAGAAAGAATATTATGGTGGTGAGCTGTGGGCAGTTTCCATCCCAATTCAATTGCTTTTGTCATAGAGAGGTGAATTTATGAGATATTTCTTAATTTTTGCTCTTGGCCAAATTATTCCAACTTCTTCAGAGAAACTCAAAGACCCAGAACTCTTTAAACCAAAAACCAACACGAGCCTCCTTGTATCTTTTGAGCTGCCTTTCCAGCCTATTTCCTAAACCCAGAATTAGCACCATGACAGGCTACTTATGCTCACAGTCATCTAAGCTTAGATAACATGTACCTGGAGATAAATTTGGCAGGGAGTTTCATAACCCTGGAAGAACAGCAGCATGGAAGCTGAGGGATAATTGGGGATAAACCCCTCTGTGGTGAAACACCTGATGGTTCTGCAGCTGCCATAAAAAGGCCTGCAGAGGAATTTACAGTGTGGGGAATCAGGAGCCACCTGAATTTTGCCTGCGTGGCAAATGATTGTGAATGCTGGAATATTTGGGGGTGTTTTATGACTATCCAAACATTTGGGATGCAGGAAGGGCGTGTGTCAGTGCAAGAAGGGCTTGTTCAGAGACAGCCCATGAATAAGCAGCAGCTGAACTTTTCTCCTTTCTCCCAGGTTGGGGTTCAGCATTTTTACGTCTATTTTTACTTTTGCCATGGTGAGAAAGCAGCTGGCTCCATCACCAGCAGTTCCTTTCAGAGCCTCTTGCCCTGGATTTCCCAGCAGGGGACACACGAGGGTGGGTCTTTTCTCTCCTGCTGCACCAGTGTATGACAATTGTGCGTGACAATTGTGCATGACAATTGTGTATGACAATTGTTTGTGACAATTGTGTATGACAATTGTGTGTGACAATTGTGTATGACAATTGTGTATGACAACTGTGTGTGACAATTGTGTGTGACAATTGTGTGTGACAATTGTGTGTGACAATTGTGTATGACAATTGTGTATGACAATGCTGCATGTGGTGCATCGTGCTCCTGGTTTGGTGCCTGCAGCTCTTCCCTGGGCCAGAATTTCCTGCGTGGGAAGCATTTTATGGTCCCTTCTTTGGCTGTCCCTGCTGGCACAGCCACCTGGGCTCACTTCCCCTGCACCACACACCGAAACAGGAGCCACCTGAAAGACCTGAAGGGTTGAATGAGGTCATTAAACTGAGTGAGTTGGACGAGTCACTGCATTTGAAACTTTGCAATTTGAGCGTGTGGATCTTTGTTTAGTCACTGAAGTCAAATGTTCCCATTTCCAAACCTGTTTCAAGGGAAATTAAACACTTGGCATTGCTAACAATTTTGTCAGTCTGCAGACAGATATGGATTACTTCATATCCTTACATTGGAGAAACCTTCCATTTTAATATAAATCTAGCTCAGATTTCATTCTAGGCATTGATTAAATCAGCATGAATTTAAATAAAGAAACAAACAAATTATTGTGTTTAATGAATAACAGCTACTACAAGTATGAGATATAAAACAGTCCTATGCTTTACATTGTTCCGTGTGACATTATGGCTTAAACTTACCTAAAATAATCAAGACTTAGGAAATGTTAATCTTGTTTTGATATAGCTTTTGTATTTGCTTCTTTTTCAGCAATATTTCCTCACTTTAACAAGTGCCTCAGCCCAGGAAAAATCTCTGTTAGTCATCACACAGCAAAAAATACTGAGGCCCTTGGTCTCCTGGAATAAACTGGGGCCACGTGTGGCATTTAGGAGGAGACATTTGTGGGGTTGCTGCTTGTGAGGCATTCGAGGTGGAAAGGGATCCCATTCCATGCACCTCCCTGACATCCAGTCCTAGATAAAGGTACTAATTTAATCTAAATATTTGGAGGCAGACGCCCACTTGCACTAGCAAGTGGATGGAGGCCACTAATTTTTATCTTACAAATGTCCAAACAGGTGTCAAACTGCCACAGATTGAGGCAAAATCCAGCTTTTGGATGATCTAAAGAGGGAAGGCTGTGGGTGGGGGGTGATGGATCCCCTCAGACCTCTTGCACCTCACCTTGTTGGAAAATGCTGAGGGAATGCAGGAGGTGGGATGGCAACAAACACTGCTCCTACTTCTTTGGCAGGTTCAATAAACTCATAAAAAGAACTAAATAAGGTAAAAAAAATGCTGCTCCTGCCACAGAAACCACTTCAGACTTTCACTCCCAATGCATGTGACAGTGAATACTTGCAAGCTCAGTGTATCAGACATCTTGCACCACATCGGCCAGAAATGCTGCAGAAATTAAGATTATGGTCTCAAACAAAAGTAGTGACATGCAATAAAAAAGTGCAGAATACACGAATTAAATAAAATAGGAATAAAGCAAAAATAAACCTCAATTTCTGTGTTTCTGCAACTTCAGAAGACCAGGCTACACATTCTGCTCTGAAGCTCCAAGGCTGTGAAAGATTTGCAAGGGGAACACAAAATCAGCAATCAACACAACTGACTGAGACAATGAGTTGAAATGTTTTAGAATGAAATCCAGCATTTTTAAACTGAAAAGTTAATGTGAGGCTACTCTTTTGAAATGTTAATTGAAAATTGAACAAGCCACTTCCTAACTAGTCCTATTAAATACTTTTCTCATTGGAATGTAGTAAATTTAATAAAGAACTGCTATCAACAGCACTTGAACTTATATACACAGTAAACACTGGTCTTATTTTGGTACTCAGGAAGGTCTAATTTTATACAAGAGTATAAAATTAAGATCAAGATTTGTTCAAGGCCTGACAAGAAAACTGAAAATAATGCCAGGTTTCTCCATAAAGAACATTTTGTTCAGTGGGTAACCAGTGCCAGGAAGGAGCCAGATATTGCTGTTATGGCAATTTATGCAACTTCTCATAACTCTGATTTTATGCCTGGATTTTATTCATTGCACACTCTGGGGCACAACACACTGGCTGAACACTAACAAGGATTCCCAAAACACCACTAAGGACACAAAGATCAACAAAAAGCACGTGGCAAAAAGCAGTTTTAGCAAGGGATCAGCAGTAACAATTCCTCACACCTATTTTGAAGCAGAATATTTGCATTAAATGCCGTTTCCATAGTAGGTAATAGGAATGTGATATTAATGGCAGCTGAGCGAGGAACATCTTGAAACACCACTAGCTAATTCCTAACAAAATGTGCAATTTTTTTAGGAGGTGCTACAGGTAGATCGATGGGTGTTGAATGCCATTATTATTGTTATTTTGTTTATTTGTTTGTTTGTTTTCCTTATAAAGGAACTAAATAATTGCCAAGTAAAAAGGAACCTCTTGCTGGCAATCTTTCCTAGACTTTGCCCTCAAAACATTTCAAGTTAATGTAAAAGTGAGAAAAACCAAAGTAAGTATAACCACTCTCTTATTCCATACTTCTTGTCATTTCCAAATATAGGTTCAACTTTCTCTCCTGCCCTTGTGCAGTTGAGCCTTTTCATCCTGGCCTTTTCAGTTGAGCTAATCAGTACTTTTTGTCAATGTTTTTTTGTCCAATTTTCTGCATTTTCTCTTCGGCTTAATTGGAACCAAAGTAATTTGGATGGCTGAAGTGAATGGAAGTAATTTTTGTCAATTCAGCATTCCTCTGCTGCTGTGCTTCCACACTGAATGGGAGGTGGGAGAGTTCAAGGATCTCATCCCTTCAGTTTTCTCTCTTGGCCAAGAAAATCTTTTTCATTCTGTAGCTTCCCAAAAGATTTTTGCTTAGCTGCTGTTTTGAGACATATTTGCAATCTAGAAGCTGATAGAACAAGCAAAGATGTAAATATTGTCCTGCTGGCAACCACTGACTCATTGAAATGGAAATGATTTATGCAAGAGCATCGTGTTTTGGCCATTATGTGTGTCAGGAATGAGAAGCAAAAGTAATTGAAAAGCAGGTGCTCTACATTTGTTTGTTTTACAATGTCTTTTTGTCATTAAACTTATTTAGATTCTGTATAACCTTTCTGAGGCACAGAATGTAAAAGTGCAACACAACAGACAACACACACACATCTTTAAACACCTCAGCTGCTCAGAACTAAAACAATCCCCCCCAAAAAAGAGAGTGGGGGTTGATATTTCCTCTGTTTAGGAAAAAAAAACAGCATTAAAATCTCTCTGATATTTCAGATCTGAATCTTTAAATGCCTAGCAAGCTCTCAAAGTCATGCCCAAACCCAGGCTCCTCCCAGGCTGAACTTTCTTGCTTGAGCAGCCACAGGATACAAATCATTCCTCAATTATTTGTCTCATCGAATCAATTTGGAATTGATCATTCCTCAGTGATTTGCACCATCGAATCAATTTTGTATCATTGGCATAAATAATTGGATTCCTCCAATCATTCCTCAAGGAGGACAGCAGGATGCAGCTGCTGCATCCCCACTGCACCAGTGCCCCCTCACCCGCAGTGTGCCCACACTTTGGAGTGTGCCACCCCCTTTGTGTGAGCCTGGCATTTCCCTACGAGCAAACTGTACAAAACCCAGCGCAGAATGGAGGATTGGGATTAATTTTTCTTGCCTGCGTTAAATTTAGCAACAAAAATACATCATGTTGTGTTGAAATGACGATGACGGACAGAAGTTCAGAGAGGGTGAGAATCATCTTAACTTTTAGCTATTGAGATTCAGAGCAGAAATCTCAAGTGGTGATTGAAAAAGAAACCCTAATAACGAGTCCCCTCGTGCTGGTGCTGAGCTGTGGCAGTGAGGAGAGCTTTGTGCTCTCGAGTGGTCCTTCTGAAGAAGAGTCATCCAGTGCTGCAGCATTTCCCTGTGCTGAGAGCCCTGATTCCTCCTTGGCAGAGAGGCACTCGGCTGAACTCCTTACAAACCACTGGAGTGGCTTTTCCAGCACAAACACGGGGATGCAGCAGAGCAAAGGAGTGCAGCACGAGGCAACACTGGATATAAACCAAAGCTTCACTTCAGGGGGAGCTCAGCCAAGGTCCTGGTGGAGCTGGGCATATTTCAGGTGGTGGGGGATTGTGTCAAGTGGAATTTGGACCAAAAATAATATTGGAAGAAGACTGGGTAAAGGACTTCAAGTTGTTGTCACAGTGCTGTTGTTTGTAGTTATACAATATTGTCATTTGGAACTTAGAGCAACTTCCAGGACCTAAAGGGGCTACAAGGGAGCTGGGGAGGAACAGTGAGCAAGGGCAGGGAGCGATAAGAGAAGGGGGAATGGCTTCAGATTGAAAGAGAGCAGGATTAGATGGGATATTGGGAAGGAATTGTTCCCTGAGGGGGTGGGCAGGCCCTGGCACAGGTTGGGCAGAGAAGCTGTGGCTGCCCCTGGATCCCTGGGAGTGTCCAAGGCCA
>JAWWEE010000010.1:2676685-2716386 GCA_035221455.1 Xenops minutus | reverse complement strand
ACTGGCCGTGGCACTCAGAGCTCTGGGCTGGGGGACAGGGTGGGCATCGGGCACAGGGTGGGCTCCGTGGGCTGGGAGGGCTTTTCCAGCCCCAGGGATTCTGTGCATTATCAATACTCACACTGCAGCACCTTTATCACTAAAGGCATCCCTTTCAGGACATGGAGGTGTGCTAAACAAGAAAAGTATCTCAGTGCTACTGGCTAGAAAACTTCATTAAAGCACATTCTTAAAGAACCCAAGCCAGATATCCAAGGGGATACGTTTATTGTCTCAGTGCAGCTGCCAACACCAGCCACTCTCTGACCCTCAGGTGAGCCATGCACAAGGCTGGGGGAACCAGTCACCCCCCACAGCTCCAGTATTTGACCACACACAGACCAGGAGGCAGTTTTGGGGAAGCAGTGAAAAGAGTCTAAAATGGGATACAAAGATTAAAGTGTTCCCTTTGGCCCAAATGCTTTGATTTGACGATTCTCTTCCAAGCTCAGCTGGCCTGGGAGAGCCCCGTGAGTGCTGCTGGGGCAGCTTTCCGTGGTGCCCTGAACTACAAACAGTGTAAACAGCAGGGGATGCTGCGATCCCCAGTGGGACATGCAGCAGGGAATGTTTCACAGGCCAGGCCTCTCTGGGCACACCAGCAGAGGAGGAGGAGGAGGAGGAGGCAGTGGAGCCCTGGCGCTGTGGTGGCTGCCCAGGCAGGCAGGGCTCAGGTGGGGATGCGGCTCCTCAGGTACTCCAGCACGGCCGCTGTGCCCTTGGCCAGCACGGCAGCGCGTGGGGTACGGAACGGGTTCCCTTCCAGCAGCAGGCTCCTGCAACACAGCACAGGCAAAGCCTGCTGGCACCCACACACTCAGCCAGAGCACAGGCTGACCCATCTCCTGCAGTCCCTCAGTCAGTCCTCTTCTGTTCCCTAGCAGAGTTTTAGCTTTTGCTCCCCTGCTTCACACCAGCTTGGCTTTAGAGACATGTGACTTCTAATTTATGCTGATAAATCAGTGGGGGGGTGTTACTGCAGCACACACCCCACTTCTGCAGCAAGCCTCTGCCAGCAGAGTGAGCAAAGGATTTCTGGAACACAGGGACAGAATTCCAGAGTGCTGCAGGCTGGAAGGGACCACGGTGGGGTCACCTGGTGCACCCTCCCTCTCAGCCTGGCCTGCCTGTGCTGCAGCAGCAGTGTGACAGGACAGGCACTGTAACCAAGGCTCTGCCACGGGCCCCACACAAACCAACAGACCCTTGGCATGGGCTCTGAATGATGAAACAGCTCCTCCAATGCTCTACAACAGTGAGAAATTATGGAACAAACTGCCTTGTTTTACAGACAGGCAGAGAGACCCTTTGGGGGCACTGAGACTCCACAAACAATACCCCACCTGTGAGCACTTCTTCCTCTGACAAAACCCTCCCCAAAGAACTCAGAGAGAATGTCACATTGTAAACAGGGCCCCAGTGACCCCACACACCTCAGGTTCTCACAGTTCCCCAGCTCTGGGGGCACCTGCAGGAGGTCGTTGTTCTGCAGGTCCAGCGTTCCCAGCCTGTCCATCCCCTTCAGCTGCACAGGGTCGATGGACCCCACCTGGTTGTTGCTGAGCAGGATGGTCTCCAGGGCTGGCAGGTGATAGAGGACACTGGGAAATTCCTTAAATCTTCAGGAAGAGAAAGGAGGCAAAGCAGAAAAGTGAGAAACAGGGCATTCAAAACACAAGCACTTCAGGGGTTTCAAGCTCTCAACTCCTTTGGCCAACTGTCTCCTCATTCTTTACCACAGGAAAATTGTATCACATTCAGCCCAGTTCTTTTTATTACTGTTTTAAAATATCTAGAGAGTTGCTCACCTGTTAAAAGCAAGATTTATTATCTGCAGTCTTGTCAGTGCCTCCATTTCCTTGGGCAAAGATGTCAAAACGTTGTTCCTGCATATCAAAGGAAGACAAACAATCATCATTAACTTGCTCAAGGTTTTAGTTGAGAATCCCCAGGACAGAAGACACTGATCACACTGATCAGTCACACACTGTCTGTGGCCAGTTCACTGCCCCATCAACGGGGCAAGACCATGCCCAGGTCCAGCTGCTGGCTAATTCCAGCCAGGCTGGATTCCCATTTCTGCCAGTAGCAGACTCAAAGTCTGTCCTCTAAAGATTCCTGAGTATTTCCAGGCACCAAAGAACTCCACAAACCTGCCTGGAAATTCAGCTCCTTGGGTTCCAGAGGCAAGCTTAGGGAACTGTCCAGATTCTGGTGCCACAGTGGATCAGTCAGGTAACCAAACCTCTCCAAAATCCATGTGTGAGCTAATCCTGACACTGAACAATGCAAGGAGCATTTCTCAGGAGTCAGGGGAGGTAAGATGACAGCAGGAACATCTCTTACATCTGTTGTTTCTGTTTCCAGCTGCACAACAAGACCTGCACCTTCACAGAACTAATTCCCAGCATTTTGGGTGTGGGTTTCTTCTGGGGGTAGTGGAAGTGGGTTTAAATAACATCTCTGTCCTCACAGCAGGTCTCAGAGCTGGTCCACTTGTTTTTGGGGTTTTCTTTAACCAAACCCCAAATTTAGGCTATTTTGGCTCTGTTCAACTGCCACAGAAGCATTTTGGGAATGAGAACTGATTCCAGTGCTGCAGTCCCAGTGAAACAGATGGCTGGTTAGGGAGGCAGGAAAGCAATTCCCAGGGAAGGAAGCCCAACACACGTCACCAACCTGAGATCCAACTGTGTCAGTTTGTGGAGCCTGCACAGCTCCAGGGAGATGGAGGAGATCTTGTTGAAACCAAGGTTGACATCACAAACTGAGTCTTTCAGCTCCACAATCCTGAAACCCAAAAGGGGGATGCTGTAACTAGGGAAGCTCATGTTTGCCTTCCAAGTTATTTAAAAACTTTAAAACTTAAAACTTTATTCTACAAATCAAGGACACATTTTGTTTCTTGAGAATTCTGGAGCCATTTTGTGGAGTGAAGATAATGAAATGTCAGCTGTGAGAGCTGCTGCTCCTCAAACCTTACACTTGGTTCAAGGCAAAGCTCAAATCACTTATCCACAGTTATTGGGAGACTAAATTTTCTCAATGATTAGGAGAGCAAATTCTAGTACAAAAGCCTCCTCAAGAATGGTTTTCTTGGGTTTCCAGAGATCCAGCAAACCTTCCTCCTAACACAGAAAGACAACTTATTCCCATCAGTGCCAGAGCTTTGCCTTGGCTGTGGATGAGAGGAGTGGCAAACAGACCCAGAAAGGCACTCAGAGATGCGGAGAACAAGGGCAGAAAAGCAAGTCCCAGAGGGGGAACGACCTTCCCACCATACCTTGGGGGCACCTCCCTCAGCTGGTTCTTGCTGAAGTTGACAGTGGCCACAGGGTTGGCTCCCACGGCATCGAACATCTCCTCGGGGATCTCTGCTGCCTGCTTCTCACTGGGGGGCAAAGCAGGGCTCAGTGCCACCACCCAGCACTTCTGCTGGGGGACAAGGCACTGCCTCGCCCCCCAGGCAGGAGGAGCCAGCAGAACACACAGCTAAAGAGCTACAAGTGCAGTGGGTGGGCCTCTTGATCAGAAAGCCCCTACTGCCCTGTCAGCAAGTACCACAGAATCCTGCAAGAGTCTGGGTGGGAAGGACCTCAAAGCCCATCCAGTCCCACCCCTGCCCTGGGCAGGGACACCTTCCACTAGCCCAGGTTACTTCAAGCCCTGTCCAACCTGGCCTTGGACACTCCCAGGGATCCAGGGGCAGCCCCAGCTTCTCTGGGCACCCTGTGCCAGGACCTGCCCACCCTCCCAGGGAACAATTTCTCCCTAAAATCCCATTTAAACCTTCCCCCTTTCAGTTCGAAGCCATTCCCCCTTGTCTTGTCACTCCATACCCTGGTGAAAAGTCCTTAAACTGATTTTTCCAGCCATACCCACTGTGGTAAGAGGAAAAAATCAAAATAAAGAGCTATTCCTGGACCTCCTGTTCCTTTGTAAATCATGGGAAATTTCTAATGGTAATCAAAGGGAGACACAGGACTGGTGAACCTGAGAGGCACCAAGAACAACTGGAACAGAGTGACAAAAGCTGGACAGAGCAGGAGTAAATGGAGAGGAGAAGTGGAAATTTGTGGCTGATGGAAGGAGAGTGGTGAGAGGGAGAAGGGAGGGAGCCACACCATGCTCTGCAGGGTATAATTGCTAAACTTCAAAGACACTTCCAAAAAAAAAAAAAGGAAAAATGTCTGGAGAGATACAAAGGGAAAAAACCCTTCACAAAATTACAGCAAGGCCTAATTAGGGGCAACTGGAGTAAAGAAGGAAGAGACATTTACCCCCTGCAAGACACGGTTCTACAACAACCAGGCAACTTATCCCTGGGTTTTAGTGTTTATTTGTTTAGCAAACAGCTATGCTGTGGCTGCCACTGAGGGGACACGTGAGTGCCCCAGGTCAGGAAATCCTTCTCTCTGTGTTGGAAAGAACATGGATTTTATGTTGACAAAAAACCCTCTCAAAATGTTTCTTTTTTTTTTGCTGCAGGGACAAACCTAAACTTGTGCTGTGGATGCTTAAAGAGGGATTGTACAAGCCAGCAAAGCTCTCCTCAGGCCAAAGGATGGACCATGACACCTCAAGGGCAACATTCTCTTCAAACCCAGCCTTTTTAATGTATTGTGGGTATAGTTCATGCAAAGTGTTGCCCCTCTCTCTTTTCTAAAAGAGAGCCCAAGAAATAATCTAATTATTAGCAGTATATCACGGCTGTAAACTTCCATCTGAAGACTTTCAGGTTTCTTTGGAAATAATTTTTAACAGTATCAACATCAGGGACAATAAAGATTCCTATGAAGAACAAAATATGATTTTAAAAACACACGTTAAAAATAAAAATCAGGTCTTGCTTAGGAGACAGCTGGTTGTGTTTAACATCAGCCTTGACTGCCTTCTCATTCCCAGCTTATGGCAAATGTTGGAACTGACCAAGCCAAAGGGGAATGGCCAGGAAGAATGCCTGGGAATGGTCTGGAATACACAATTCTATGGAAAATGTACACACCCAGTTCCACCCACGGGGCTGGAATTGACTTCAAAGGGCTCAACAAGTGCAGTTGCTGAAAACCCACTCAGCAGTCTGAGCATTTTGCTGTAAATTTAACATTTGTTCTTAAACCAGGCACTAATCTGGACATATGGAAGATGTGATTGCCACCTCAAAAATAGGATTTTCTACCACAGCCAGATATTTTTGGGTCTTCTGAAGGGAACAGGTTGATAGACACAAAACAGCAATAAAGAAAACTGCTATTTTTCCTATCATAGCAAATTCAAGGTTTTGTAACATCAGTTTGAAAGAAATAATAAAAAAGAGAGAAATCCAGTACCCAAGCACTAAACCCAAAAAAGAACATGCTGTTATTTCCAAAACTATTCTCCTTATAAATCGATGCCAATTAAACCTCAATATGCGAGTGAATTCCAGAAACAAGAAAAAGTTGTTTCACATTGCTTGCTGGTGCATGTACACATTTCTTCCCTCAGAAGTTAATTTGTAATTACTGGGAGGTTGGGAGCAGTTTGAAGGTAAGATGCAGAAGCAGCTTTGTACATCTTTGTAAATACCTTTTCCAGGTGCAGCATCTGTTGCTAAGCCCTAAATATGCACCTCTTTTCAGGCAATGTCTCCTCAGCCGTGGCAGGGATTTATTTGTTTTCCTGTTTCAGATGTCTCCTATTATTTAAAACCTCAGATGATTGCATTGCTAATCTTGGAATTAACTGGCCTCCCTGCCCCTCTGTGAATGCAAAAGTGATGTGTTCCTCCTTGCAAAGGGCCAAATCTCACCCAAACCTCTCAAAGGGAGAAGCTGTGCTGCTTAAATAAATAAGGAAATAAAGCAATAGGACCTTACAATGTGATCATTAGCACTTAATAGCCTTAAAATGTATTTCCCTTCCTACGGCGAATGTAAAAGTCTATTCTGTAATGAATAACAAAGGAAGTGTAATGAAAGTACAAGCGAGGCAGGGGCTTGCAGAGCCAGTTGGTATCTACATCAGAGATCTACTCGATTCAGTAGCTAATTGCTAATTCAATGTCTAATTGCTCAGTATCACATTATGCACTTGTCTGACTTGCAGCAGCAGTTCAAATGGCTTTCGGAGGGCTCCTTAATGGCACGGCTCCCTTGCTCACGTTGCCCTCACTGTAATTATTGCAGATGCCAGCTGGGATGTTGAGCAGATAGGAGCAGCCTCCCACCACCTGCAGAACCTTCAGCTGCTTCCCCAGCAGTCCCAGGACCTTTTCCCAAGGAAGGTGCTGCTCCAGCCGGGCCATCACTTGCCAAATACATCACCCTGTTGTCACCTGTCACCTTGAGTCCCTCCTTGGTGGCATCCAGAGAGTGCAGCTCCTCCCTGACACTGCCCATGACCCACTGCTGCTCTCCAATGAAAGTTTAATAAGGACTATTTCCTCTCCATTATTGTGTTGTAGAACATCACATCCTCCTAAAAAAACTGCAGTGCAGGATCCAGGTTCACACTGCTCAGCCAATTTATCTTATAAATTAGCTATGCTAAAATATTTCCAAAAGGACTTTGGGGCAGCTCAGAGAGTTTTGGGGCTGTTTCAAGGAGAACTGTACAACTTCCTACGAGCAGGAAAGCTTTCCAAGGTCTGTGTTCAACCTTCCAGACCTTTAAAAGGAGCACAAACTACAAGCATTGCAGGTAAAGCAAGGCAAGGAACATTCCCAACTTGCTGAGCATCAGGGTGTTTAGATATATCTGGTAATGTCTGTATAGCAATTTATGCTACAGCAGCCCCTGCATAGAAACAGCATTTTGTATCCAATTGAAAAACATGAATGTTCCGTCCTTACCCCAGAGCTTAAAGACAATTTACAGAAGTAGGGCACTATGAAGTATTGCCACAATAAACTGTTGTTTTACTTCCCTTTTACAGCAAAAATTAGGGGAACGCTGCAACTGTTGTCAAGCCTTAAAATATGTTTGCAATAAAATAGAAGCCATTGGCTTTCTTTAATTTCAATGGCTTTCTTCATTATTCAAAAGCCTCTTTAAATCTTTCATAGATTTGGATGTGATTTCTTTTAAAAAAAGAAATACATAATCCTTTAGCAATTAATCTGAGTCTCTGGCTACTGAAAAAAATTAGGCATTGAGGGTCTCTCATGGGAGGAAAAAGCATTTTAATTCTTCAAAACTTTCTTTTCAGTTCCTATACATTGGCAGGAGTTTGAATATATTATAAAATCTTTTCTGGTAGGGTTCTTCTAGAATAAATGAAGAAACACCTTTTAATTTGCCACTGTGAATCAATTTGGAACCTATCCTAGTGCCTGGAGATTTACTTTTACTTAAACATGAATGATGCGTTCATTTTCACAGAAATTTACTGTCTGTTTAATCACATGAGACTTCCTTAGTAAAGAGTGAGGATCCAGGACACGGAGTTAATAGAGATAAGAACAATTATTTTCATGGCTGTTTGCAGTGACTGAAAGGAATTAACTTAATGTTAAATAATAAGTAAATACAACAGGTTACCCTCAACAAGAGGAATAGAGAGTAGCTCTAAAAAGTCCAGGCTAGACTATTTTAATTAACATTAAGCAGCATTTCACTGCATGATTAGTCCCTCAGAAAGCAATAGAAATACCAGAGGATTAATGTAAAGGGATGAGATTGTCAACATTCAAATCCTTAGACCCTTTGAGGAAGAGCACCCTGGATTTAGGAAGCAGCTTTGGGCACACCATGGACACCAGATGATGGCTGGACATGGAAAGAAATTTCTCTAATTGGCATAAAAATCAGTGAATGCAGCTACAGAGTCTTCTGCTGCTTTTTGTACCATGACAAGGGATGGGCAGAAAGCATTTTCAAGCTGTGTAAACTAAAATAATGGAGAGACTTATGAGTGTGAGAGTGGATTTAGTGAGAACGAGCCTGTAAGTGGTTCAGCTTACAGCAGTCACCCTGCAGAGTGGAGGACAGAGGGGTCTCTTCCATGGTCTGCCAACCCTGAGCTAAATGGGCTTTGGACAAACAGGCAATTCAAGTCCACCTCTTGACAAGCACAGTTTTAAAGTGATCCAGACGTGGGATAGTTGTTGATGTCTCTGTATGAAGCACTTGGAAGAATAAACTTTAAACAGATGGAGCAGGGGGGAAAAAATAAAGGAAAATAATGAAAGATCAGCATAGGAGTTGACAGATATTTGGATTTTAGCGCAGCATTTGATGCTGTCTCATGAAATCTTAATTGAAAAATTAATTCAAGTCTGCTTGGCTGGAGACAATGGTGTGTGGATTGAATATTGGCTAAAAGACAAACGAAAAAAATGACAATATACAGCTGTGCAACAACATGGTTGGAAATGTCCAGTGGGGTAACCCACACTGGTTGTTAGTCTGGCTTTACTTTATATCTTCATTAATGATTTAGAGAAAAAGGACATAATTAAGATCTTCATTAAACACACAGATTATGCTCAATCGAGGAGATTTGAAATGTCAATAAGGAGAGTGAAATAAAAAAGGGACTGGCCAAAAGAGTTCCAGCAAGGGAGTAAAATTATCTTCCTGCAAACACAAAGCCAGCATAAAACATGGAACTAATCAGAAGGTGAGCCATTCGGACCAGCAATTTAGGAAATGGAACAACAGTAATGGATAAGAGCTGGAAGATGGTACAGGAGGTATAAAAAGTAAATTGCAAGTTTAGGATGCAGCGCCCTTTGCACCCTCTGGAAGTTCAGCCACGGACTCCAAAGGATTTTGGCCATGGACAGCAGGCACAAAGCAGGGATTATCTGCAACCTTCTTCTGGCCATTGCATGAACTGTGAGAAATGCTCTCCCAGAAAGATGTTAAATTGGAAGGAAATCAGAGAAGAGACAGAATAAAAAATTAAGAGGTTTTGTGAGAACTGAAGTGGGAAGAAAAATGAGGAGAATTAAGCAGTCATAATTTGGCCAAATAGGGAATAAGCAGGAACACAATAACAGCTTTCAAGTGTCTGAGGACAGAAGCTTGTAGAAAGGATAATAACTATTCACT
The DNA here is from genome assembly GCA_035221455.1 of Xenops minutus. Lineage (NCBI taxonomy): Eukaryota > Metazoa > Chordata > Aves > Passeriformes > Furnariidae > Xenops > Xenops minutus. The sequence continues at coordinate 2,707,311 of JAWWEE010000010.1, read as the reverse complement.
CTGCTACATGGCAGAAGAATTTTAACAGGTGAAGGGAATATATTATAAGGGATGAAAGACATTTGATGTAAATACCAGGAAATGCAGCATATTAAACTGTTGAATAATAGAAGAGCTGGAAGTCCTATGGTCTGGGATTTCTAAAAATCAGATTGAGTGCCAGCTATTGAAATGCAGAGAGTAATCTTGCCTATTCCCCAGGATGCCATGAAATACATCTGCCTTAAAAAGATTCCTATCTTCTCCCAGCCCCTTCCTGTGCAAGTTCCATATGTTTTAAAGCCTGCACCAGGAGAGGCAGAAATAGCAGAGGATAAATTGTTCTTAATAATGAATAAACACTCTTCATATCTTTTGATTGTGTAATAGTCTCTCTTCTTTCTCTCCTCTCTGATTGAGATTACAGTCTTTTCTCAAATGTGGTATTCAAGTCAATATCTTCAAACTGTTTTGCTCTACTCAGAGGCAAAGAAAGGCTTTGCTGGGCTGGGAAATGGGCATATTTGTAGCAGGAACCCAAAGATTTGTTAGCAGAGGGCATTTTTTACCATGATTTGTCTTAGGCTGTCTTTTTTCTGCTAGAAATGCTGCCTACAGGCCGTGTAAGACTTCTTTTCAGGAGTTTTTCCTCTCTGGCCACATAATTTTCTTAGGTCTCTACATTCCAAAATTACTGACAACACTAAAGACCATTAATTTGCATGTGCCCACTCATTTGCATAGCAAAGAGCTTGATTAAAAAATATTAAGCCAAGAGAACGATGTGAAAAGCTGCTTTTTGTTCCCTAACACAGCTCATGACAGGGGAGGGAGCTGTTTCTATGGAGCAATTTCTGCCTTTTCCCACCCTCTGTGTTTTGGTTCCCAACTCTTTACTAAACATAGGAACCAAAGGCCAATTTCAGTTGATAAATAAGGAAGGTTTGGTGGGCTGTTTACCTTTCAATGTGAAAAAAAGGCAATTTAAAGTACAGCCAGATATTTACAAACTTAGGAAATGTCAGTTCCTATTTGGTATAAATGATCACAGCTTTGCTCATTTTGATTTCAGCACAACTGTTTACACTGCTGGAGGATCTATACCACTTACATTTCAGCATATGTTAAAGTACAGGACTTCACTCACACTGGAACCAGTTTTAATGATCAATAATACACTCAAGCACCATTAAACCACTGCTTTTACACTTCTCACACTACTACAGTCTCTGTTAAAACTCCTTGAAAAGTAGTTTGTGGCCATTTCTGGCTTGGTTTGATACTAACCCACAAGGAATTGTGGATTAAAGAAATACCAGGGAAGGTTTGCCACGTCTGAGTGTAAATCACATGTATTTTACTATAAACAAACACGTTTTGTACATTTGCAATGTCATATATTTATGTCTAGAAAACCAACACATCCTGCAGTGCAGAAACAAGGAGCGGGGATAACAAGCTGAATATAAAGTGTTGGCACAAAGCTGCAAGAAGGAGCAAGGACACAACATCTGGAGGGAAAACAGGACAGGAAGAAGCAAAAACAGGGAAGAGGAGGCATCTGTCCACGGTGAGACCATTATGGAACAACCTGTTTAATTCGGCAGCCTGATTTCCAAACGCATCATGAAAACAGCAAAGATTCAGAAACTGGAAGGCAGGACATCTGGAAATTATATTTTAGAGAGGGTAAGTTATAAAACTGAATGTATTTGGTTTATCTGAGGATGATTCTTAATGTCACAGAAGCACTGATGTGAAAACTCATGTAGTACTAAGTTATTAAAGGCAGTAACTCTTCTGCTCCTTACCCAAACTATGACAGCATCACTGCCAGCACTGGAGCCTTGCTATTACATGAGTCAGACCCAGCTCATAGGGGGGGGTTTCTGTCTGGTAGTTTATCCCCAAGTAAATTCAATCTGTGCTCTGATTTGCACTTGCCTGAAAAGGCATTCAAAATCAGCCCCAACTCAGACTGAAAGAAAATTCAGTCTTAGACATATGTACAAATTATAAATACCTGGAATGGAATAGATTAAGGCTGTTTAAAGTAAAGAATTTACTCGAAATTAAAGGGGAAACAATACATAAACCAGACTAAAATGTCCTGACACCCTTGAAAACCAAGATTCTGTATTTCTACACACTTGTATTATGAACTTAAAAGCATGAATATGTTTTATTCCTTGCCAGGTTTCTTCTTCTACTTGGAAAACATTTATTCAGCTTCTTGTTTACACTGACTTTAGAATTAATGTGACTGTTGTGGTTGAGCAAAAACAACCTTGACTTGTATTAGGCATCATTTTATCGTGCCAAGATATCTTGTGTAAAAACATAGCGAGAACAGAGTTCTCAGAATTAAGCTAGTTAATAATTACTATATAAACAGGTCAAGGATCAAAAGAGACAGTAAATTCTTGTGAAGTGTGTGTAGATTATATTGCCACATTCCAATACTGCAAGCCAGAGCTGTCATAATGTGTACAGAAGTCTACCATCCCGAGGTGAAATAACACGGCCTCAGTGAGCATTTTTCACAGAATAATGATCAAAATAATAATTCAAGCAGTTTATTTGTGTAAAATAATACACTGTTGGCATTAGTGAAAGATTGCTTAGGATCAACAACATTTGCTGGAAAGTTACATAAGCCAAGCCACATTTTCTTCAATCCTGGAGAAATCAACAGATCAGAGTGAGATACTCCAGTCCAGTTTCCTAATGACTTTCTCAACCTAAAAACCATTTCCCCAGTCCAGCTTTCCTTCAAGAACCTGCACTTATCAGCTTCCCCCAGGCCTCTTTTAGGGTCCCCCAGCTCTTTTCAGCAAGGGAACACCAAAAACTGAATGTACATCTGTAATTTTACATCTTAAACACACATACCTTTAAATAGAACACGCTGAGTGGGTTTGCTGGCCTTGAGCAGGATCCTTCTTGGGCAGAGGCTGAGCAGACAAACTGGTTGGGATGCAATGGGGGAAAGACCTGCCTGCTGTAATCAGGGGGTGTGAGGGCTCTCAGGTATCAACAATCACCTGGTGGCCCAAATTTAAAACTGGAAAACCTGCTGGTGGCACCTGGAAGACCCACCCAGGTCTCAGAGCCCACCCCCTTCAAAAGGCTCACAGTCTGTGCCACCCGCACCATCCCTTACCACCCCAGTTTTTGGTGGGACCATTGCCAGCTGTCACCAGTAAATCATTAGCATTGACCTAATGAGCTAATCATGGTGCTGGCCTTGCAGTGCCACCCGTTTGTGTTTTACCACTGGAGGAATCACAAAATCATAGATGGTTTGGGGCAGAAGGGACCTTAGAGCTCTTCTTGTTTCACCCCCTGCCATGGGCAGGGACACCTTTCACTAGCCCAGGTTGCTCCCAGCCCCATCCAACCTGGCCTTGGACACTTCCTGAGTGGCTTCCCTCTCTCTCTGCAGCTTAGGACATGGTCACCTTTGAACCTTTTAAACTGTTTATTGTTTTATTACTTGGAACTAAGAGCATAACAACCCCAGACTTAGGCTGGGAATGGTCGTGGAAGCAGCTGGAGTGAGGCAACTGTGATTTCCAGCTGAACTTCCTCGTGTTGTTTTGCTTGGCCAAAACTCAGGACATGAATGGCTCAGACTCAAGATTTTCTAATGCAGATGGCAAATACACGGAGGACTAAGAATACAGTCAAGTGACAACACGAGAGTGACAACATTGCAGATTTGCTGAGGAGTTTCTTCAGCTTGAATTATTTTTCAGAGGTTTTCTTTCTGTAGCAAAATTTGGGGGGTTTATACTCAATTGAGATGTTCACAGAAAATACTACTATAAAGCCACAAACTAAACCAACCAAAAAACCACAACAAAACCAACAATTTTCTTTTACTTCAAAAAATTGGAATTGGAAAGGAAAGTAGTTCAATGGCCCAGAGGGTACCTGAGCAAACACAGCCCCTTCTCACTGAACTCATGTCCCACCCTCAGCCAAGCAATACCATGGAAATTGAATAACTGAGTTGGATGTCTCCCTCAATATTATTTTATATTTTAATGCTTCTTTATTTCTAATAAACACAATATGGAATCAAAATTCCACTCAAACGACAAACCCACCCTGTGAATTAAAACTTTAGTTACAGAAAACAATTAAATCTACATGCACTTCTTTTGGAGCTTGGAAAGGATTTCAGAACAACTAAAAAACTTCAGTCCTATCAGTGACTATAAAAACATGTAATGACAGGGAAAGGTCTCAGCAAAGTGGGAAAAGCAGAGATGAGTGTAAACACAGCCGACCAGAGTGTGGTTCATTGAGTTGTTTGCCAAAGCACCATTACTTCAGCACAAGATTTACAGAGAAAAAATGCCCTATCTTTGGGGTCATGTGGTGCTGCTGGCTCCTTAACCCTCTGCTTATCTGACAGCTTAACCAGCAATTGTGGGTATAAGTAGTTTGGCCACTTTGGTAGTCGGCTCTGGGCCCAGGAAAGCTCTTTTATTCAAAGGCAGAAGCAGCCAGACGGGAAAATCAGCTTTCAAGGTTGGTCTTTTCTGCTTCTTTTTCAGCTACACGAGTGTTAAAAGCGGGAGAGCTGGAAGTGCTGATGGGATCAGACAGGCAGGTTGGAGTAAATAAACCCAGACCTGCTGGTTTCCCCCTCATTTCTGTGTTAATTTGCTGCCACCTCCACGGCTGTGACATTTCAGTGGGCGAAGGATGAGAGCAGCAGCAGCTGGAGGTGACAGCTCCTCATCTGGGGGCTCTGACACTGCTGTGTCCTTGAGTCCTGAACCCTGGACCAGCCCCTCGGAGGCTGCTGGTCCTGCAGAGTTTGCCTCTGGCACTGGACCAGAACAGCTGGAGGGTGTTCCAAACTCCAGGGAGCCACGAGAATGTGGGAAAATGAACTGAGCTGCCCCCAGAGCCTGGGGCAGGCTGCTAGACATGACTTGCCCCGGGCTTTGAGCTGCTCACAGAGCATGGGCTAAAGGTGTTGAGCAGGAAACAGGAGGGGTTCTCCTCTGTGGGAACCCCAAAATAGAACTAACTAATTGTTGATGGCTGAAATATCATGGTGGTTGGTCTTTTTTATACTATTTGTTGTTAAAATGCAAAATGTGGAAAGGAATCCGAAATCAGAAAGGAATGGAAGGCTGGAGGGGACCTTAATGATGATCTAGTTCCAGTGGCCCACCATGGGCAGGGATGACACCCACCAGCTCAGGTTGCTCAGGGCCCCATGTGCTCTAGAGAATGGATAAGCATTTAAATGTATTGCAGTACTTTAATCTTATATTTTATTACTCAAAAACCTCATCTCAGATAAAGGACACGCACACACACGTCTGTGTCAGCCTGGGGGACACTGAGAGGATCTACAATGCGTGCAGATGGATGGAAAGGCAAGGGGGTGGTTTGCACCCAGCTTATGTGGGGTCACCCCTGTGCAAAGGGGAGTGGTGTAGGAACGAGCAGGGCTGCAGAGGAGGCAAAGAAATCGTCTAAATCTGCCATGGTAAAAAAAAAAATAATAAAAATCAATATCAGCCTTAAACCTGCACAGGAATACTGGAGGAAGAATTAGCATTAGGTGGTGTAAAGAGAATGAGGTAAAATTAGGCATCAGTGTGGAAGGAAACTGCATGTCTTCTGTTCTCTTTAAAGTGTTAGGGGGACATCAAGGTGGAATTGAAATGTTGTAAATGTCAGCTGCTTGCACCTCCTGGATCCCACCGGGAGCTTTCCAATCAGCAGGAATCCAGCCCCAATAAATGTACTCACACTTGTGATCCCACAGGAGTGGCTGGTTCAGTCTTTGCATTCTCCCTCCTGGGAGTAATCCCATTTTATAGATTTGCTGCTGGACAGCCAGAATTTGTGCTCGGGTCTCTGGATGCTGGAGAAGCCAGGTTGGTCTGTCAGGATCCCAGAGCTCCTCGTCCTTTTGCATAAACATTCCTCCACTTTTCCATAACCAGCATACTTGTTTCAGTGAGCAATAGCAGTAAATGACTGCATTTCTAAGAATCCTTAAAAATAAAGTTCCTAGGCTTTCCCATCTGTAAAACCCTTAAAAAGGCTTTTCTTCCCTTTCCACACCTGGTTTTCTCTGGCAGAAGTGTGAGTGTTATACAGCAATTTTCTTTCCATGCTTTTAAAGTGGCTGATTTTAATTTGGATGTATTTTCCCCTGAAAATCCTTTCAGTCAAGATGGAATTACACAAAGCAGCTTTCTGTAGAGAAACTACATCTGGAGAAGTTTCCACTGAGAGGTGTGTGTGTACTGGAGTGTGTGGGTGCGTGGTCTGGACAGGGAAAACAGTTTCTTCCTGCCTGGAATCAAATCAGTTCGTTCCTATCTTGTAGAGGGGAATACTGGTGCAAAGCTGCAGAGAAAAGAAGCAAATCAGACAGAATGGTGGTAAAAAGAGTCTGGATACCCAATTCCTCCCATCTCAGTGCCATGCCAAGAGCCTGCTTTAGGCCATCTAGTGATGGGACAAATTATATCTTGATGTTCCCTCCAGAACATCCCAGTCCCACTTTGCACCACTCGCCCTGCAAGTGGTTTATTTTATTTCCTTTGCTTCTTTACTCCTGTTCCCAAGGTTTCTCCGATTCAAGGAATGGTTTTCCCTCTTTTCTCCCCCCTCAAACAAAGCTGCAGAGCAGATGGGATGGATGAGAGCACAGGGAAAACCCCTCCAGGATTCTGGTACACCAAGGGAGGGACGCAGAAGGACTGACTCTGGACAGTCCAGTGGACCTTCATTGCTGAGCAGAATAAGTATTTTTCAAAAAGTATTTATTTTTTAAGTCTTGCTGCTCTCATTTTTGGTAGTCTGCACTCCACCAGCCTGACCTCTAAGAAATAAAATGAAATAATGATGTGTATTTCTGATCCTTCCATATCAAGAGTGATGCTCTGAAACAGGGACAGGGTGGACTGAAACAGGTTGGCTTGGCTTAGAAATATGGTACAACTAGTGCAGATGTTTCCTTCTTATAAATCTAACCATAAAGAACCACCCAGGAAGGGAGAGTATAAGAAGAAATAGAAAATTCATAATAAATTTTTATTATACATTTATCTAGAAAAGGGAGGAAGGTTTTTAATCACTAGTGATTGAGATTGTCAAATGCTCTTCCATTAGGAGCAAAGTGGACAAGAAACTACAAGATTATACTTAATCAAGCAAGGAGTGAAATAATATATAATGATTTTTTATAACAGTAGAGATCTGGACATGATACAATAAGTCTTAAGGTATTCTGCTATGAAAAAAGCCTTATTTTTGTTAAATATGTTCAGGAGGAAAAAGGTAGGCAGAAGTTCTCAGCCTGCTCCAGCAAACAGATGTTTTGGGCTTTGGTATGGTTAGTGGGCCTCTCTGGCTTAATTAAACTCTGTTTTTATCAGCTAAGTAGCACTGAGGCATCTAAGGAAAGAGAGATGCTACATTTTTAACAAAATAAACTATTATCTTTAGCCTTACCATAATCCTCCTATTTGAGAACAAGAGAAAGGACACACTAAAAAATCCATACTTTAAAAATACCGTGAGCATAATTTTAAAAGTTTTATAGATATTCTTGCCAATACCAATCAAATCAGTGATGCTTCCTGAATTCCTTTAAGGGTGGGTATCAGCTGTCGATTTCCAGCACCACAGGGCCCACAGTCATTGCCTTCAGCTCTACACTATTCTCATAAAGGCCAAAAGTACTACGTTAGGAACCAAATCTTTAGAAAAATGAGATATTTCAGGTGTCCTGCAGTGGGCAGCATTATTCATAATGCAGATGAAAATATTCCATAATCCCACTTATCAATACAGGTTGGCAGGACAATTCCTCAGCTCATTGTTTCATCAGCTGACAATGGGAATTAAATGTTCAGCTCTGCTTTCTGCCAAACCCTCCTGCCACGATGGCTCTGAAATCCAGCACCAGCACAACTTTTTGGCTGAGCTGCTGCTCATCAATTGATGTTCTCAATCATGAAGGCTGTACCTTTTTCGCTGGCAGTCACTTGAAACACAGCAACCGTTTTTGGCTGTTTTTGAAGAATAACCAGATATTTTTACTGGTTGGCTAAGATATCTTTATTTAGTTTTTATTAGTTAAACAACCATCTCTGAATCCTTTCGTGTCTGTATTGGTAGATTCATGAACCTTCATCTGGATGAAACTTCCTTTACTATTTTTTCCAGGTGGCTGCATTTACTGGAAAATGAGCTGTGTGTATATATATATATATATATTTATGCATACATGCATGGGACCACTTAAACATATATATAAATATATATATGTTTACTTCTGTGCATACATGCATGATATCACTTGAACATATATTTTTTTATATATATCTATAAATATATACATTTACTTCTCTGCATACATGCACAGTATCACTTGAACATATATATTTTTATATATATAAATATATATATATTTACTTCTTCGCATACATGCACAGTATCACTTAAACCTTTAAGGCTTTCCTTTGTATTTAAAGAATCTTTTTGATGCTTCATGCCATTCATCCAGATATAATAACAATGTTTCCCACAGCAGCAGCACGGTTCCCACATATTACTTTTTTTTTTCCTATATACAAAGGAAAAATATGTTTTATCTGCCTTGCAGAGCTTCAGACTCGTGGAATGCTTAAAAGGAAAAAAACCATCTTTGTTCTGATTTATGAGCAATCACAAGCAATGCAGATTCCCCCCTGGGACATTTCCACTGAAGTGGAACCACGTGGAGATTGAGCTTCCTCCCTGAGCAGAGTCTGGTGGGTGCCCTTCCCAGCCGAGCCACAGCAGCCTGAACTAAAGCAAACCCGAGGATTTATTGCAGGAGACGAGGGAGGAATATCTGCTGAGTAAGCCAGGCCTTTTTGCATTCTGCCAGGGATTTAAAGGGACACAAAATCAGTCCCAGCAGCAAGTCTCGGGGCACTCCATATTAACCTCTCTCTATGTCAGGAATTAGATCTTTTTTTTTAATTCTTTGTTTTCTCTATCTCATGTATGGTCTTTAATCCATGGCAGAAAGTTACCTTTTAGCCTATAGTTTTCAGATTTCTGTAATAAGCTTTGGTGATGGATTGAGTCATAAGCCTTCTAAAAGTAGCCCTGAATGAGCTCCTTGGGTTGGCTTTTATTCTGTGAACTTTTCTGCTGGCATTCAGCAGATCTGTGGGACAAGTCTTTTAACCAAACGAGGAGGGGGAAGGATTTCCCCCTCTCTCACCACTTTCTAAATGTTCTGGAGTTTAATATTCACATTTATCAGTGTTTGTAACATTGGACTTGACACAGCAGGAGTTACTCGTCGACAGTTTAGACAGGAGGAAATCTGGAAATGTCCAACAAATAATTATCCTCTTTCTGAAAGGCCAGATTCACATCTCAGCTGAAGAGATGGACAGAAAGAGGCTATAAAGTGAAATTGTGCTTTTCAGCAGCTAAAAATCTGGTGGTATCCTTTGGGAGATTATTTTAGGAGAGACAGCAACTGTTCAGCATGTAACGTGCCACTGAAGTGTGAGCCACAAGCCAGGATGGTCCCAGCTCCCCACTGGGAGCTGAATAACCTGAGTGCTGTTTCTTGTGTTATAACAATTCCTGATCCAGTGTATTCCCACCGAGGTGCATGAAAGAAAAGGAGCCTTTCCCTTCCTTTTTTTTTAAGCTGAGCTAAAAGCTTTTTTTCTTGGAGTACTTTGAGGGGAAATAGAGGAAAGCATGTGTTGCATCCATTGAGGAGGAAAGCACACAGCCTGGAAAAGCTCCCCAGAGCCAAGGGGAAAGTTGAAGGGTAGGTGGAGAAGAATCCTAAAATGTTTGGGAATATTAAGAAGAGGAGAAAAAGCCAATGCTTAGTGATGTGGGCAGTAAAATTCAACTAAACCCTCCCCAAATGTGACTCTGAGTTATTTCATCTCAATTGAAAGATTCGGGGTTTAGTTTTCTCTTGTGGGATGGTCTCGTCTCTTGTGTCACAAACCCATAAAACTGGTTTTATGGACTTACGTAGTTTTATGAGGGAAAATATCAGGATCCAGCCTCGAGTCCCAGCCAGGATTGCTTTTCCCTTTCTCTCCTGTACAGCTACGAGGGGGTGGGTTCAAAAGCAAGGTGAAGGGACCGCTGTTCACGGCTCATGTCCCAGTGCAATGGGTCTTGTCGCCAGATGTTCTGGATGCTGAATATTTAGGAGCTTGCAAAAAGTGCTTGGATGAATTCAAGGAAGAAAAAGCTCTGGGGTGGCAATGGGAGACAAAAACATCAGCTCTTACTGAAACTCCTTTTTTTTGGTTTCTGGCTGGGAAGTTTTACTTGTATCATTTTATGTTTTGCCTGCTCTTCTACTTTACCTTTGCAAGGCTCCCTGGTATTTGGAGCAAGTGTAGAGGAGGCCACGGGGATATCTGAGGGGTGGAGCACCTTTGCCATGAGGGAAGGTTGAGAGAATTGGAATTGTTAAGCCTGGAGAAGAGAAAGCTCTGAAGAGACCTTAGTGTGGCCTTCAAGTACCTGAAGGGAGGCAACAAGGATGCTGGAGAGGGACTTTTTACAAGGGCCTGGAGTGACAGGACAAGGGGGAATGGTTTTAAGCCAGAAAAGGGGAGGTTTAGCTTAAATATTGGGAAGGAATTGTTCCCTGAGGGGGTGGGCAGGCCCTGGCACAGGGTGCCCAGAGAAGCTGTGGCTGCCCCTGGATCCCTGGGAGTGTCCAAGGCCAGGTTGGATGGGGCTTGGAGCACCCAAGGCTGGTGGAAGGTGTCCCTGCCCATGGCAGGGGTGGGATGAGATGATCTCTAAGGTCCCTCCAACCCAAACCATTCTATGATTCCCTGATTCTATGACTTGTTGATTTATCTTTGCTCAGACTCTGCATGGCCATTCTTGCACATTCTGCATTTCATGAAAAATGTTATTACTTCTCTGCAGTCACCACATCTCTGCAGTCAACAGATCTCTTTAGTCATACATACTGGAAAAGTGATTTTGAGTCACACTGTCTGAGAACAGTCCCATAGAAAAAAAAATTCTTCTCAAGTTGGTTGTGATTTGCTTAGAAACTGTGTCATTGGGAACCCCAAAAAATTAAATCTATCTAGAAGCTAGAAGGAAAAATAAATAGATCATGTATAAACTATCAAAAAGGGTAATTTGAAGGATATTCTGAATAAATGATGCGTTAGGTAGCAGCAAGCACAAGATTCAAAGGGTTGGTGTCGTGAGAGCAGCGTTGAGGGTCCAGCTGCAAAGGTGTCCAAGATCTCCAGTAATCTCTGCTTATCCAAGGCATCCTCAGAGCTCTCAGCACACTCTTGATTTTTGAAATAATACAAAGTTTTGGAAAACTGAAATGTTCATCACAAGGGGTAGAAATGCAGTAGTGAAAATAAGGTACAGCTGTGAAATTCATGGAAGCTTTGCTGGAAATTGCACTGAGTGTTCTTGGGTCAGCTGTGCGGTGTTTGTGTCCCAGGCCTGTGCTGGTGGATGATCTATTTTTGATTATTTTATCATTTTATTTTCATTATTTTAATAAGTTCATTTTTACTGTTCGTTTCATTTTATTTTTTGTACCTGAATCCATGGTCAGCAAATGCTTCTGGTGGTTTTCCAAGTGAGCCCAAGTCCTGTGAAAAACACTGAGCTGTATAATCAAAAGGAACATGAGTCTGAGGGACTTGTTTTCCTTCTGCTTTTCTAGGATTTCAGAGTCTTCCCAGACAAGTAGCAGCCATGAGATGAGCACAGCAGCACAGCTCTGTGGTGATGAATATTGCTTAAGGGCAACAGCACAACCTGGTGGTTTATGGTTATTCTAATGCATCAGATCAGGAATCTGCTGGAGAAAACACAGGAATTTCCCTTTCCCAGCAACCAGCTCATTGCCTGTTCAGAACTGCAGCTGCTTTTCATTAATTCTCTTGTAAGATACCATTTTACCTGAGGTTTTCAGAATAAATAGGATAGACCAGGCTGCCAGGGCATAAGCAAAAAGATAAAGTGACAGGTCCTTCCCAGCATCTCTGATTTGGAAACCTCGAGGTGCAGTTTGTGCTGGATGTGTCTGAATTTCTGTTCCAAGAAAATAGCTAGAGGTGTATAACTAAAGAGAAAAGTTTTCAATATGCATTATGCAAAATTTTGGAAAAATAGACAAAAGGAAAGTTCGTGCAGAAAAAAAATGCAAGTTTGTTTTGCTTTTTCTATTCTGAGGAAGCCAAGCAAAGTGTATAATGCAGTTACACAGACTGAATTGTCAGGCACCAATAATAATAATAATATTTATTCCCTTTCTTCTGTGTCTTTAGGGTAAGTGACGCTGGTCAGAGTGTATCTTCTGATGTGGCAGGGAAATGAAATGGGTGGCAAATGTGCTCAGACAGAGTTTTCAAATAGGATTAATTACATTTTCTATTTTGCTTGCTTCTGAAGAGCAGGCTGTTACCAGCAATGCAGCTGGCACTGCTGTGGGTGCTGAACAAACTATCTTGCAAACTACATATTCATTTACTGATCATATAGAATGGGACAAAGGCCACTAATTGTGACTGGAGAGGGGCTGCCAGCCAGTGCTGGGGCTACTCCTGAGGCTGGGAAAGCCTTTAGCATAGAACAATAGAATTATAGAATGGTTCGGGTTGGAAGGGACCTTAAAGGTCATCTAGTTCCAAACTCCTGCCATGGGCAGGGACACCTCCTGCTACCTCAGGTTGCTCAGAGCCCCATCCAACATGTCCTTGACACTCTCCAGGGACTGGGAGTCCACAGCCCTTCAGAGTGATTCATCTTCAGGCTGTGTCCAAAACACAGGCTGCTCAATCCTGCTTAACTTGAGAGAAAGAACCTTTGATTTCACTTGTGTGGGTTTGGACCTGAGAGCAAAAGGACTTTAAAAGACACCTACTGAAGCACTGAAGGAGTAAAGTGCTTTGGGGCACTTTAGTATATTTATGCAGTGAATATTCCTATAGGATTTTCTCAACAAAGAAATGTTGAGGTGTCTCCTTCCTTCATCTTTGTCCTTCAGTCCAGTTCATGGCTGAAGAATGACTCACAGTCTTGGTCCAAGAGAACACCTGAGTCCACGTGGAAGTGTGATTAATGCATTTAAGCTCACTTAAGTTTTATTTATATCATTGTGGTCTAATATATAAAGTGTGCTGGCTGGAATTCATGAAGATGATTATTATTCTGCTTTGGTTTATTGTGGAGGAAATACATTGTTGCATAAACAGGACAAAATACTCTGAAGACCAGTGATGATCTTTCTGAAAAAGAGCTTTGGAGAAGTATAGAATGGGAAGAAAATAAGAGAAAGGATTGTTTTCTTTTCCTTGAATGCTGAATTAGAGGACAGAATGGTCAAAGACCAAATACTGTTGTCCACAACCTTTCCCCATAGCCCTCTAAAGCACAGGGAGATTCCTGAATCCCACTGGAGCAGATATGGGAAGCGTGTTGAGTTCTGCCACAGCTATGCACAACTGTGGACAAAAAAGAAATATGTGAGCTGAACTGCCTTTGTGCCAGCTTCCCACACCTCCTGCTCCACAGGGGAGAAGCTCCAGACTCCTTTTCCAGCTTGCTAAAAAGGATTGGTGAGCACGGGGATGTCAGGTCTACCTGCTTGATGTGCTCTGATCACTCTCTAGTTACAACCCATCGGTTCAGGCATTGAGTTGTGCTTTGCCCATGAAGCAGGAGATGGTATTGATGGCTGGATGGAGCATCTCAGCTCAGCTGGGTTGAGCTGACACTTCTCCATCAGCTCCTCCTGCCAGAAGTGCTGGGGGATGTCTGGGGCAGCACAGAAGCTGCTGCTGGCAGGGTCAGTCCTCGCCTTTGCTTGCCCTGCTCTTTGCCAGGGTAAACCCGTATTTTCATCTTAGCAGAAAGGATTTGTCAGCAGCAATTTAATACACTACATGGGGACATCCTTCTGTCATAGAATCACTAAGGGTGGAGAAGCCCTCCAAGATAATCAAGTCAACCCATTAACTCAGCACTGCCCAGCACACCCATGTCCTCAAGTGCCACCTGCACACATTTTTTGAACACTTCCAGGGATGGTGATTCCACTGTCCCAGGCTCTTCCTGTGCCAGACAACCCTTTCAGTGAAGAAATTTTTCCTACCATTCAATCTAACCTCCCCTGGGGCAACTTGAGGACATTTCTTCAGGTCCTGTCACTTGTTACCTGAGAGCCCGACCCCAACTGGGTGCTGGAGAGAGGAAACTCTTGACAACTGAGTATCAAACACCACTCAGAGAACAATCATGTGTCCAGTTTTCATGCCCTCCTATCTCTATGCTAAATGGAGAGGGTCTGCATTGGTTTTGCAGTGCCATTTTTGCCCCCCAAAGAGAGTGTTCCATCAGCATTTACAGTACATGCAGGAGGAGGAGTAACAATTCTGTAGAACAAATTCAATGTGTTCCCATGTTTTTCCACTGAATTGTGTTCCCATTGCTGTAAATTTCATATTAAATTATTTAGGTCAGCTTAAATTTGGAAAGCAACAGAATAAACACCATTTTTTGCCTCATTTACATGTCTGTGAGTATTGTGAAATGGTTTGCTTCCTAAATTAAAGTGATGCAAGCAGTCTGCCAGGAAAATGAGCAGCAAAAATTTTGGGTTATATTTTTGAAAAGCTGGTTGTAACACTGAGTCATTAACCCAAGAGTAGGTGGACACCTGGAAAATGAAAACTCAGATTATTTTCAGCATGCACCGGATGCTCAGGTTTGAACTGTCACAATTTCCCTGTGAACTAAACAGCAATTTGAGTCTTTGACTAATGGTTTAAGTGCCCACTGCTGCAGGAGGGGGTGGTCCAGTGGCCCTGCACCCCTTCAGAGCTGGTGGCTTTGGTATCAATATCCCTGACCCAGTGCTAATGGCATGGGGTGAATGCATTGTCAGGATACAGGGGATCACATTAAAAGCCATTGATAGCTCCCCCCTGTGCCCTGAGATGATGCAATAGAGCAGCTGTCCCATGGAGAAACTCCTCAGGCATCCTGTCCAAGGGGGACAAGCTGATGACTGTGACAGGACTGGCTCACTGCATTGGGATGCTGCCTGAGTCCTTCCTGCTTCCCTCTCAGTGACCTGGCAGACCGTGTGCTCTTTGAGTTTGTTTGCAGGGATGAGTTGGACATGTCTGGAGCAGAGGAATAGAGAGGCACCCACAGTCACACCAGGGCTGCAACCACAGCTTGGGCAGCTTGGTGAGAGCAACAAGAGCCTGTTCTGAGGATCTGATGGTGAACATACTGCTTTCTTTTATTTTCCATTTATTCCTTTTTTTTTTTTTTTAATTATTACGATTTTTTCTTCCAGTCTGGAGCAGCTCTCTCCTGATCCCAAATTCTGATTCCCCATTGCCATGCAACAGGTGCTTAGCCCAACCTAAATTCCTCCTGCCCAGGCACCCATTGTGGAAACACCTGTCTCAGCATTAGCTTAAAACCATCTGCATGGTGACACACTGGGAGCACTTAAGCCCGAAAGGACAATGATTTGGGAAGCACAGAAAGAGCTGGATCCATTCACTTACATTCCCTTTGGTCAAACATCTTGTTTGCTGTCTGTTCTGGTATAATTATCTCAGCAACAACTGATAAAATTTAGTCCTTGCCCATCTTCTCTGGAAACAGCTTCAAGGTTTCTCTATAAAACACTTGGATTCAGCCCCTTTTCCTATTTCATGCACCAATCCTTAATTTTTGTACAGATTTTTATTGATTGCTTTTCTTAGTGTTATTTTATTTCACTGCTTTATGGCTGCTGTTAACATTTACTAGAGAAACTATTTTTTATACTCTGCATGTGAGGACATCACTGCAGATTTTTTTGGCATCATGAATAGCCAGATAAAATTTAGGGATTGGGGGGTTTGGAACAAAAGGAGGAGGAGAGAAAATGCAGCACAGGAGGGTGAGCAAATTGCTTTTCACTTTTCACATGGTTAGATCCTAAACACTGGTAAATGCCCTTTCAATGGGGAGGACAGCTCATATTTGATATAGGTACAAGTGTGCTTAATCAGAACAGCAACCCACAGGCACTTCCATTTCTTTGTGCAACATTTAAAACCTTCCACGTTTTCAGCAGCTGTGGATGGAATTTGTTGGGGGTTTTTTTTTTGGTGTGAACACGAAAATGAAACTCACTTGAATGCTTTCAGTGAGCAAGCCTTAGCCATGGTGCTGTATTCCCCCAGGGGCACTGGCAAAGAGACTCAGGGTCTTCTCCAAACTTCCTGCTTCCATGGAAGTTTTATGGAAGCTGTGCTCCTGTGGGATGGGCACTGGAAGGCAACTCGTGTGAAACTCACTCAGCAGCACCCACCCACCTCCCTGTGGGTTTGCTCCAGCACGAGGGAGTTGTTGCTTTGGCATAAAGGAAGGCGCAGAGGTTTGTGCCACGATGTTCCATCTGTGCCTTCTGCATCCATTTCCAGGCTGAATCCTCGCTGCAACTTTTTACTGTGAGTGATTATTGTGTACACAAGGCTCCCAGCTGTGCTGGTGGCTCTCACAAGAGGCACTGGTGGTCCCAGGGCAGGTTCTCCCCACTGCCTTTCCTGCCCCAGGCTGTAGATCACAGCTCAGAGCCCAGGGATATTCCACACTATCCTCCTTTGGTTGCTGCCTCTGGTGACCTCTAGAAAATGCAGCCTCTGAATGCCACGTGCTTGGCTTCTGTTTACGGTGGAAAATAGATGGAAATGCTGCTTTTATTCAAGATTATCATCAGAAAACCTTTAGGTTTAGTGATATATTGGGAGAAAATCTACCACAGTGCAGCTGTAAAAGTGGGGTATTTAAAACAAACCAAAAAAAGATGGTATCTTAAAGCCCTGGGTGTCTGAATGCAGTTCAGTCTCTCTTATGATCTTGGGCACATCTTTCAGTTTCCCAGTATCCTTGGACTGATAACTTAAATGGAAAGTTTTTCAGGTTGTAGACTGCCTTTGTGCATTTTGTACTGAACCTGCCTTCAGGCAAAAGGGAGAGAATGAACAGAGAATCACAACATTCCTGCAACCACTGAAAGTGCCTCTTCTCCCCAGCCGAGGTCAGGCAGCTCTGCCCACAGTGCCAGGTTCTCTAGCCCTGCACTGAAGTTTTCCATTCCTCTTTTGACCTACTGCAACTCCAGCTAGGACAAAATGCACTTATGGTTCGTTTTTGGTGTAAAAATGCTCCTACATGACAGAGGAAAAGGGATTGGGGTAAGTTAGTGTTGTTTCAGGCTTGCACG
Source organism: Xenops minutus (assembly GCA_035221455.1). Classification (NCBI taxonomy): domain Eukaryota; kingdom Metazoa; phylum Chordata; class Aves; order Passeriformes; family Furnariidae; genus Xenops; species Xenops minutus. Next base: position 2,690,024 of record JAWWEE010000010.1, on the reverse strand, counting down.
ATTTCCCTCGTGCAATTAAAGGTGAGAGGAAGGAAGGACAAGGTTATGGGGTCCATCAGGGATCTGCAAAGGGTGGGACAATCATGAGCACAATGTGCTGTTATTAAACTGATGTAGAATAATCCTATCTCCTTTACAATATAATGTTCCCTAACAGTGATACTTAATGTTTTAAGGACACTGTTGGAATCAATATGACCTTAATACTTTGACTTGTATCCTCAACATTCACATGGATCACCCCATTTTGAACATCATCTTACCTTTCACTTAATATTATGTACTTAATATATAAACATATAGCAAGACCAGAGGGGGTCTCCTGTACTTGAGCACTAAGCCACCTGTTCTGACAAAGCTCAGGCAGATGGCCCTGTGATGGATTACCTGGGACTCACCTCTCCTGGCACCTTCCCAGAGGTTTCTAAGGACATTTTCATGATTCCACAACACTTGCACAACCCCAGAACAAAGGGGACCTTCTGTTGAAAAGTCACTTAGCCTGAGAAGTTTGTTGCTCTGGTGGGTCTGCAGCAGAGCCTGAGCTTTCCTGAGCCTCAGGGGCTCTGGGCATGACCCTGTGGCAGAGGGCAGACTGTGCTGCCCCAGTGGTAGCAAAATAAGCACAACCTCTTCCATAGTCATTTGTTTTTTTCCCAAAGTTACATTTCTTTCATGAAACACAAAGGCAAAGAGATCAAATCTGCTGGAGGTTATAGAAAATAAAGGGAAAATGGCTCTGGAATATTTTTTAGTTTTGCCCTGATGCAGTAATAGTGAGGAAAAATAAAATGTGTCTGGATGTCGACCGACACAAAATCATTTTGGTTGGAAAAGATGTCTAATTCATCAAGTCCAAGCACTAACCCAATCACTGCCAAGACCACCACTAAGTCATGTCCACAAGTGCCACACCTAGTGACCCCTCAAACCTCCCCTCCCATGGGCTTCAGACCTACAGCAGGGCACCACAGGATCTGAAATGTTATCTCCTGCCAAACACTTAATCATTTCTGCTAAAATCCATAGGTGTGACATATTCAGGTGCTGTGACCCGTTTGTGGGACTGTGGACTGGGGCACACTGAACTTGTTTCCTCTGTAACTTCCCACCTGCAGGTCCCAGCAGGTCCTCATGTCAGGCTCAATTTTTTCATTCCCATTTTCACCATGCTGGATGAAATTGGAATCTGAAAACAGCAGTGGCTTAAGCTAAACCTTTGAATATCCTCATGGCATTTTTCATTAGAGATGTTGCTTCTCTTGCGGATACAGAAACTGAAAGCTGGAAAATCATATTAGTGACAAAGCCTAAAATAAAGAGTGAGAATTGGGAGGATTGGGAAAAATTCCCACTTTTCAGGTAGAAATTCTACTGAAGAGACTCAAAGGAGCTGATTGATCCACCAAACTTCTTAGTTATTGGCAGAGTTTGGGGATGAGAGAATATGGTATCTTGAACTTCAAACTGCTGCTGGAGGTGATCATGGGAATTCAGGTATAGTCATTTGAAACAGAGCTTTACTGCTCATAAAAAAGGAACAGGAAATAGAAATGGAAAAAAGTTAGATAGTCAATTAATTAATAGTCTGCAGAAATCTGTGAAACCAAACTTGTAATTTAATTAGCTCTGAAAAGCTCACTCACAATGAGCTCTTTGCTGACACTCCTGTTTTGCCTATTCCTTCCAAGCTAAACACCAGGTTCTAATAATGTCATGCAAGACATCCTGTGTACTCATTAGTAATTTTTTATTTTCTTTATTAAACCTGATCCCTATATGAGACAAAATCCTGAGTTATGCAATACCACAAGGAATTAAGAATATGTGAACATTCAAAAGAAATAATAATACCTTTTTCTTTTAACTGGCTATATCTTCTCATTGGCTCTGATTTCTCCAACACATTTATAAAAGTACAGACGGTAACTGGGCTAATAAAGAGAAAATTATACTGATCTACAATTAGATAATAAGGAAAAAGGTACAGCGGATCATAATTGAACCAATAAGGGGAAAATATAATCATGTTTAATGGCTTACATGAGTGTTAGTGTCTTCTGTATACTTAATAAATTGGTATCCATTTTCACAGTATGTATCTAAGACACCTTTCTTAATATCATCAAATTAGCTTTCAGATCTATTGTTGGGAACTTCTGCTCGTCCTGGAAGCCACTCTGTGAGGAGGTTTCTTATAATCAGGACAGCAGAACTTCAGGTGGGTCTGACCACCAGCTACAATCACCTGTAGCAACACTTGAGCTCTCCCCAGGTTTATTTTGGGTGTCCCTGCTTTCCATCCATGGATATACAGAGCTGTGTGGGCTCTGTGTGGGCTGAGTAATCAGTCTCAGACCAAATATGAGATTTGCAAAAGGAATCCAGGAAGAGTTGAGAGGCGTAACCCTTGGGGGTCGCTGTATTTGGCCACAAAGAGATGCTCTGCAAACAGGGTTTGCTCAACAGAAAAGGCAATAATTTATTTGCTAACATGCCCACTAGAATCCCACGGCTGCAAACCCCAAAGCTGAGCATCAGGAGCTCTTTGCTGCTGCTGAGCTCCCTCCTCTCTGGTTTATTTTTTACCTGAACATTTCACAGCTTGCAGCTTTGATGTTTCTCCCTGCGAGTCCTTGAGCTGTTAAGTGTCCCCTTCTCAGCAATCCTGCCCCTGTCTGCAGTTTCACCTCTTGCATCTTGTGCAGCTCGAGTTTACTTGTTTTCCTCACGGCTTTTTCTCACAGCGCAGTGGTTTCCTCAGAGGTCCCAGCCAAGGTCACACAGATGTTCAGGGGGAAAATTCAGCTGGGGTTCAGGGAGAGCTGAGCCCTCCCCAGGGGTTTTACCAGGGCTGGAGTTAAAAACAACCTCCCCACATCTTCACACAAATGACATCACTTATAGTTCAGCTACAATTGCCTTTGATTTCCCTCTCAGCAAGTAGAAAAATAAGAATATTTCCTACTTTTACATACTATGAGCATGTAAATATTCCCCACACATCATATCTGATATCCTTTGAACAAAGCTGTTCAGCCCAGTTGTCCTCACAGGGACCCAGGTGCTCTTCCTGAGCTGTGCATGGCTTGGAAGGGCAGGACCAAGGCAGACAACACCTGGAGAGAGAGGCACGTGTTTTCCACTAGAAACATCTGAAATACACATTTTAACAAACAGCTTTGTCTCTCCAAGATTTCTCAGCTCTATTAAGTCCTGAAGATAAATGGAGAGAGCCCATTTACAAAGGGAGGACAAGGGGGAATGGCTTCAAAGTGAACAAGGGGATTTTTAGATTGGATATTGGGAAGGAATTGCTGGCTGGGAGGGTGGGCAGGCCCTGGCACAGGGTGCCCAGAGAAGCTGTGGCTGCCCCTGGATCCCTGGGAGTGTCCAAGGCCAGGTTGGATGGGGCTTGGAGCAACTTCCTAATATCCAATTGAAATCTCTCCTCTTTTAGTTCAGAACCATGCCGTGTTGTCCTATCACTGTATGCCCATGTGAAAAGTCCTTTCCCTCTTTTTTTATAAGCCCCCTTTAAATGCTGAAAGAGCACAATGAGGTCTCCCTCATCTTTGCTTGTTGAATTTGTCAATGAAGAGTTTGCTTCAGTAAGAAGGTGCTCATTTGTGCCCTCAGGAGAAGGGGTTATTTTTGGTTCTGTGCTGTTGGCTGTGAAGTTCCCCAAATTCCTGGGCTGTGCTATTCAAGAGTTAACTAGAGAAGTCTTCAATTCCGGGTGGGGTTGTGCATGGCACGGTTGTTTCCCAAGGGTCAAAGGAAGAAGGCAACACTAAAGGGCTCCCTCTGCAAAAGATGATTCAAAAGGTTTCAAAAGCAGTGGTTGAAAGTCCTTGGGAGCAAAGAGCCTCTTTCAGCTGCTCGGTGCACTCTCACTGTGGGGTCACCTGGGCATCACAGAAATGCCTTGGAGTGCCAGCAGTTCTGGCCAAAATATGTTATTTTTGTACCTGATTTTAATCTCTGAAAAATACCTAAGCGTGTCTTATGTCTGCAAAACTCTAAACTATTTTTGAGTCTAAACTATTTTTGAGTAAGCTGGAAAGTCAGTGCTTAGGGCAGGTGATGGTATTTGAGATTAGAATCTGTCTGTGGATGAGGAGCTGAATTTCAGGTCCTGCACGAGTTGGGGATGGGGCCTTTAGGAGGGGACTGAAGTTCTCTGGAGAAAATCCTGATTTTCAGTTTAAGATACCTGCAGAGCTTCCTGGGTGACTCAGGGTGAGGTTATTTGAGCGTGATAGGCTCTGAAAAGAGCAGGTTGAGATCAGATTAGGCAGGTCTATGTTTGACTGTGTGTAGGGATGTGTAAGCAGCTCGATTATTGCTGTATGTACCAGAGGCATGGAAATGCTGGCAGTGTGTTCAGCTGCACTGAGAACTTGTGGGAATCCTCCCCTTTTGCCCCTTCTTATCTCTTGCTCTTGTGCACATAAAGGGTGGGGAGTGAAAAGCGAAATCCTGGAGCTGGTTTGCTTTATGTTCAGACTTAAACATTCCTGAGATTATTGCTGCCTTTCAGTATTCCCACCTGCTTTAGCCCTTTGCTCTGGGTCTGTGGAGGCCCTGCAGAGCCTGGGGTGTGCCTTGGACTGCTGTCTGAGAGTGAATCACCTGCTATAATGCAGTTGACCTCCAGCCCGTTGAACTGACTCTATTTTTAACCTGAAGCAGGGAAAAGTCATGCTAAATAGAGGCTGAGCAGACAGTCATCTAAAGGCTTGTTGCTCTAACTGGCCTCTTCCTTCAGGAGCCGATACCATGGAAGGACTTGTTCTGAAAAGCATTTTGAGATGTTCTCAAAAAATATTTGTATGTATTATGTATACTTACAGGCTACATTTGTATAGCACATACAGCCATGGAATCAAAGTGTTTTTCATGTCAGTCGTGCCTGTAAGATAAAAATGATGTTTTATAATGATGCTGTAAAACTGTGTGTTTTCCAGTGGGACAGATGGCTTCACTCAGTCTAACAGCAGGTCAGGTATCAGAGGTCCTGGACAGAGGAGCTGTTCCTGTGCTAAGGTGGCTGTGCTGTGTTTCCTTGCCCTCAGTTCTATGTGTTTCTGCCACAGTGGCCAAGGTACAGTTCAGTGGGTAAGCTAAAATCAAGGTCTTTCTGTGGATTCTCTCAGTCTGTGTAAAGCCAGTTCATGACCCCAAATGCCCTTCCCACTCTTGGAGCTTACTGGCAGAAACAAGTAATCTTCCCTTCAAGGGCAGTGGGGATTAAAGGACAGGTCTATGTTTGTCCTTTCAGGAGGGGTCATCTTTCAGTAGATGGCTCTTGATGTGCACAGAGTTCTTCTTGGACTCGGAGCATTCCCAATTGATGTCCTCCTGGGCAGATGAGCAGGATGCCAGTACCACTCGTTGTTTTTTTCTAGCTAAGTCCCAGCCAGTGTAGCACCAGTGTTTTTCTTGTCCTTTATTTAAGGAGAGAACCCTCCTATTGGGTGGCTTTTACTGAGCTCTCTGTGGGCAGTTTTCCTCTGATCTGTTTGGAACCTGTTCTGGACTGGATGTGGTGCAACCTTTGAGTCCCTCCTGAATCATGTGTGAGGGTCTGCAAGGAATGAGGAACTGCTGCTGTTTGCCTGGAGACTGGACAGCCTGTTAGTTTCGTTTGTTATCCCTTTCCTTCCACTTCATCCCAGCCCAATTCCATGACTTGGCTGTCTGTCCCTGTGGGCAGCAGGAAGAAGGTGAGACTGGTGTCCTGCCTCACACAACCACTGGAACATCTGCAGGACAACACTGTTCCTCACTGTCCTGAGGGCTCCAGATGGTACAGGGGAATTTAGGGCTGAATTTGAAATGAGAGATTCCAGAACAAAGTGGAGTTTAATTGCTTTGTTAATTACAGCGTTGCTCTGGGTACCTGCGAAGTGATGCTATGTGAACTTCTTCCTGTCCCATCAAAGCTGGAGGTTCCCTATGCTTGTGGGTCAGGGACTTCCAGTGCCAGGTGTTGGTGTTTCCCCCTGGATCACTGAACCTTCAGTGCCAAGTCCCTGCAGGCTCTGGGCACACTGTGGGCTTTCACGTGGGAATCCTTTCATTCAGGTGACTTGGAAAAGGAATGAGCACACAGAAGGAAATTGTTCTTGGAGTCACTCTTGGAAGTTTCTTTGGCAGGAGCACAAGCCATTCCTTGCTGAGGTTGGCTGTAGTAACCAGGGAGAGATGTTAGGATGAAGCTCCTCTTCTTATAGAGGATGTTCCTGTCACAGCTTGCCTTAACCTCTACCCTTGCAAAGTATGTAAGGAATTGACTGATAACAAATCCCTTTCCATCCCCAAATAAAGAAGAAATGGAGTGTGATCTGCGTGTGCAGGCTCTAGATTGTATTTTTAGGGTGCACAGGTTGAGGATCAGCTGTAGCCAGCAGGATGTTGCCTATATATAGTGCAGGTGAAGTATGGAGGCACCTTGGTTTGGTGTGCAGGTTCCTCCCAGGGAAGAGCAGGTTGGTGCTCGGGGCTTGCTGGAGCTCAGTGGTGATGGAGCTGCTGCTGTGCCCTGGTGTGTGACCCTGTTGGCAGAGCACAGGGCTCTGGCCAGCATCCCTCAGCCTGGTTTGCCTCCAGGTGGGTGTCCTGTGCCCCAGGAAATGCTCTGCTGCTGCCAGGATGGGGCTGCAGGTGTTTGCTGGGGGGTCCTCACCCTGGCTCTGAGTGTCTCCCACTCGATGCTGGTGTTCCAGCCTCCTTCACCAGTCCCCTCAGGGCTGCCCCTGCTGCAGGGGGTTAAAAAAAGAATAAAACAAGAGGAATTTAACTCCTCCTTCCCCCCTGCAGGAGAGAGGGGTGTGTTACCCAGCCAGGCTGCAGTGAGCCTTGCAGAGCCCAGTGCAGCGTGCATGCTCTGTCACAGCAGGGTTACGTGGCTCAGGCTCTGCATAAAAAGCTCATTTCTTTCTGGCCCCCATCTGAGTTCCTTTCCTGGGGAATAATCCTAGGAATGTGACACTGCAGTCATGACAGCACTGCTGCCCTGTGCTGTTTACATGTGCTGTCCCTTGTCCTTGGGGAGGGGGCTGGGAGGGATTCTTACAGGCAAGGCTGCACAGAAACCACAGCACAACCATAAAATCCTTTTTTTTTTCCCCTGTTGAAGTTAATAAAAATGGAATTCTGTATATTTTTTCAGTCATTCATGGGATGAGCTTTGATAAACACTTTACTAACAAGCTGTGGGTGCTGGTGGGAGCTCAAGCTACTCGATGTAACCTCCACAATCCAGATACACCAGAGCTCCCTTTGGGCTCACGCTGCTGTGGTTTAGCTTTTCTTGTCAGCTCTTTTCAGCCAACCTCAGAGGATGTTTTGGGGTTTTTTTAATTCCCTTTTTTTTCCGGTGAATTCCCTTTTTCTTTGTTGTGGCACTTTTGGGGGTTTACATATGAATTATTTACACATATATAAGGACATAATTTTATATAATGTATAAATATATATAAAATTAAATCTAGTTGCAATGTCTTTATTTCAGGCACTTTCCTGTTCATATTTAATTTATGGCTGTGTTTAGGCTGATGGGCTGTGTGATAGGAGTTCAGAGTCAGGCTGTGCCCTCCTTCTCCGTGCTGGGAAGATTTGAGTTAAAAAAGCATTTGTGTTTAACTTCAACTCATGAAATCACTTAAAGTGAGTTTTACCACCTTTATTTCTTCATATTTGTTTAATGGCATATGCACCCAGCAGGCCAAACCTAGGAAAATGTGATTGCAGCAGCAATAAGATCAGCTGGGTGTTGAAATAAGCAGCCTTGGAGCACTCCCACTTTTTTCACTTTATTGTCTTGTTTTTTCCAGTGTGTGACTTGTGCTTAAATCCCTGGGCCCCAAAGTGGCTCTGAGGCTTTTGCTGTTTTGTTGGGGGTTTTAGGAGTGTCTCTGGGATGCCACAGCCAGGATGTGAGCTGGAGACTTTGTGTAAATGCAGTTGGAATGACAGCACAGCTTTTGAGGTCCCTGAGTTTCTGGTCACCTGGATTTTTGGGAATGAATTGGGATTGTTCAGCCTGGAGAAGAGAAGGCTCCAGGGAGACCTGAGAGCCCCTTCCAGTGCTTGAAGGGGCTCCAGGAGAGCCTGGAGAGGGACTGGGGACAAGGCATGGAGGGACAGGACACAGGGAATGGCTTCCCACTGTCAGAGAGCAGGGCTGGGTGAGATATTGGGAAGGAATTCCTGGCTGTGAGGGTGGGGAAGCCCTGGAATGGATTTTTCCAGAGAAACTGTGGCTATTCCTGGATCCCTGGAAGTGTCCAAGGCCAGGCTGGACAGGGCTTGGAGAACCCTGAGCTAGTGGAAGATGTCCCTGCCCAGGGCAGGGGGTGGCACTGGATGGGCTTTCAGGTCCCTTCCAACCCAAACCGTTCTGTGATTCGTAATTGCAGTGGTTGCTTTGTTATTCTGCTGAACTGTGATCTCTGAAGGTCCAGGAGGTTTCCAGCCCCCTTCTTGACATTGCAGGCATCTCACTGGAGCTGTACAGATGTGTCCAGAATATTCTAGCCCTGCTCTTGGGACAGCAAGTGTGAAAAATTAAACACAAAGTTCAAATTTTCATTAGATTCTTGAGCTTTTCTCCCTGAGCATGTTATAAATCACTTCTGGAAACAATTTGAGCATTATTGAGAAGAACTTCAGCAGCCCTGAAATTGCTGCAAGGAGAAACCATGCTGTGCTGCAGGAACCTTGAAAGAATGGCCTGGTATTTCTGCTTTATTGCTGGTGGTGTGTTTGGGGCAGGGTGGGCACTCGGGGCTGTTCAGGTGTTGCTCTCCATGAAGGATCTGCTGTAGCACAGCTCCAGGGCCTCACTCCCTGTAGGATTTCCTGGCCTGGGCAGTTAGATTTGTGCTGTAGTGTCATGGCATGGTTAATGTGTGTGTTTGCCCATGTTTTGGGATAGATGGCCAGCTTTGTGAGGATCAAATTGGTAAATGCCTTATGGTAACTTCCAAGTCCTTCATGCTTCCTGTGTGTTTTGGGTGAGCCATTAAGTGCTGACTTTCAGCACAGTGTCTACATCAACGTATTGGAGGCTTGCATTGCTTATTCTTTGGGCCATGCAGAAAATCTTGTAATTCCTAATCTGATTTGTCTTGGACATTTTATTTTTGAACATGGAGTCACAACTGGGGTTTTTGTGTGGTTTGTTGTGTTCTCTTATTTCTTCTGTTGTAATTTCCACTCCTGTTTCTCTTGGCTTCATGAGCAGTGAGAATGCAGGGTTTGAGAGTTTGATATTTTAAGGTGCAGCACTTGGAGCAGTCAGAGGTTTTCAGTTCTCGGTGTTAAATGTGAACCTGAGTAGGTGTTTAGTTCCCAGGCACAATTTTCAGCTTAAAAATCCATAATGTATTTCTTACTGCATTTATCTTGGGCTTTTCCTTCGTGGAGAGTGGTCTGGACAGAGATTTCTTCATTAGCAATTATTTGGGAGCCTTAAGTGCCTGCTGGCTTTTTTTAGGGGAAAAGCTCATCTAAAAGACCATAATAGAAGTCTTCCCTAGATAATTTTGTTATTCTTCTTATGCATCACATTGCCCAAAGCCATTTAATAGTTAACACGGAGTTATTTCCTTTCTAGTACAGCCTTGGTATAATTCCCCATGATAATTGCTTTGGAGCGTTGCAGATGACAAACATGTCTGGTTGTAAATACACGCCTTGCTTAGCTGGGTAAGGAGCAGGTTGGAGTTGATGTGAAGGTCTTTTCCAGTGGTTCTGTGATTCCAGCAGGATTGGAATGCTTTGTGCTGTCTGTGGTGGAACAGGGCAGGGTGAAAGTGCCCAGGTGTGACACATTAGCAGGGCTAATGAAACCCCTTATGAGAAACACCTGGCCAGGATCTGCCTCCACTTTAGGGGCAGCACAGGTGCGAGGGGTTCGTGGAGGAGGGCAGCTCCATCCCAGGGTAGGTCATGTTTCCAGTTCTTCCATAAAAACAGTTGTTTTCTTCTATAAAATTGATGCTTCCTTCTATAAAAGCAGTAGGCCTGTGTTCAGCCTTTAATTCTGTCATGCAGCCTAGCATTTCACCTTTTCTCAGCCTCACAGACATTCTGTAGGTGCTGCAGAGGGAAGGGCAGCACAGTGTGGTGTCCTTATTTTGGTAGGTCTCCCAGAGAATGGGCTGGTTCCAAATGGGAAATATTCTATCCTTGTCCTTGGGGGCTGGCATTGAGGCGGGTGAGGTGAGAGTTCCAGTGGGATATTCATCTTAGTGTCTGAATAAGATAGAAATGAGTTGGACGAGAGGGATTATCAAATTCATATTCCTCAGCCTTTTTTGTTGTGCATTATGGAGGATTAGGCTGGGTGGGGCTCTGAGAAACCTGGTCTAGTGGAAGGTGTCCCTGCCCATGGAATTAGATGATATTTAAGGTCTTATTCTGTGATTTTTAGTAACTGAAAGTTGCTAAACTGGAACTGTGTCTTTGCATCAATAAGAGCTGCTGGTATTTTGTGGGGGCTGTTCTGTTGCACACCCAGGTGGATCTTGTCAATCCTTAATTGAGGGCTCCAGTTTGCCCAGTGAGGGGCTGGTGAATGTTGGGGAGAGTCAACAGGGCCATGGCTGGGCCCGGGCCCAGGAGGAGGCACCTCTAGCTGATGAAGGGGGTGTTAATTGGGGACAGGTGATTTGCATCAGGAGTTGCCTTTGCCCTAAATTACAGAGGCTGGAGACCTGGGTTCAGGTGTTGGGGATTACCCAAATCCCTGGGTACTAAAGGACTTGGGGTTTCTTGCTGCCTCTTGTTGGCATTTAGCATATAAAATGTATAATGTATCTATAAACATGGGGAAGTATTACAGTTCTGTGGAATGGAGAGATTTCACTGCTGGGAGCACCTTAATTTTCCCATATACAAAGATCTATCCCCTTATTCTCCTGCATATAGAATAATCACATGTGCTTACTCTGAAGATTTCTGTATTAAACTGGCTTTGGATTTCCATAAACACAATACACAGAGCAGGAGACACCTCATTTTTCCAGCTCTGAGGTACAACTTGATGCCATTTTACTAATCCTGGTGTAAGATGACTGGAGCGCTGGAGGAGAAATAAATCTGGAATGTGCTTGGAACAAGGTTGCAAGCATCATTTGGGACCAAGTTTCAAGCAGAAACTTGTTGGCTTCTTAGAAAAGCAGTGAACTCATGCTGAGGGAGTGAGGTTTTCCTCCCTTTGGGAACACTGTTTCCTAAGGCAAAGTGAGGACAGTTGACTTGGAAATGCTTGTTTTTCCTTTGGCTTCAGACCCTTTCCCTTTCCCCTATACCTATCACTGTTGAGCTCAGGCTTTTGTCTTATAAACAGTGTTATTTGCTGACAGTGTAACCTGCAGGATGGGTCCCTGGAAGTGTGCAGTGCCAGGTTGGACAGGTCTTGGAGCAACCTGGGCTGGTGGGAGGTGTCCCTGCCCATGGCAGGGGGTGGAATGAGGTGGGATTGAACGTCCCTTCCAACCCAAACCAGTCTGTGGTGACTGAAAATTCATGGGCTGCTCCACAGGGAATGAAAACCCTTGGTCCTAGAATGGAAATTCAGTACTGTTGAGATTTTCTTAGTGCAAATGTGCTGTGACGTTTCAAATGAAGTTATGCCAAGAACCCCTTCCTGGGCATCTCTCAGTGGTGCTGGGGGTGCTGGTTCTGCTCGTGCAGCCTCGGAGCCAGGGTGAGAGGACTCAGTGCTGGACACACATGGTTGACCCACAGCAGTGGTTCGTGTTGGCCTGCCTGGAGGAACAAATCCCTTTAATTAGGAAGACAGCGAGGTTTATTTTGGGGTTTGCTTTGCTTTCACTCTGGGATGTGAACTCCTATGGACTGTAGCTTGAAAAAGCCTCAAATGCTGCAGCTCTGAGGGTCAGCTCCAGCTGTTGGCAGCAGCTGCAGCCTACACTGGGCTGGTCCTGCTGCCTGGGAAAACACAGATCCCTTACACGGGGAGGAGGAGCCAGGAATGTTTGGATCTGCAGCAGTAGCTGCCTGGACGTGCTGACCACATGTTTTGTGTGTATATGTGATCCCAAAGACAGTCCCCCCTGCTTTGTGTGAGAGCACCATGGAGGGTTGGACAGGAATTGTCAGTCGTGTTTCCACAACCAAAAATCAGCAAAAAATCCGGTCAATATTCTTGTTCCTGCCAACAGGATTGTCACAATACTTGAGACCCTTGGTGTCAGGCTCCTTTGGGTTGTGCCCTGGGGTGGAGTCCCTCAGGTGCGTCCCAAGGTGCTGCAGGTGGGCACTGAGCATTGCAGGTGCTACTTTTGGGCTGGCTTGGTTGAGATAGGCAGGCTCTGGCCCTTTCGTGTTCTGTTTTCCCCTTGTGCTGATTCCAGGTGGTTTATTAAGGATTTAAGGCTGCACTTGACTGTGTTAATTATTTCCTTCAGAGCTTGGTGTTGCTGAAGTAGAGGCTGACACCCTTCTTGTTGCCTTTGAAGTGCATTTTAGATCTTTGTTTTGGCTTGCTTTATTTTTCTAAACATAAGAAAAATTCTCATAATGAATTTCAGTGGCTGATGGGGTTGAGCTTACCTGAGGAAGTGGCACTAAGGTGACAAAGAATAACAGCTAAGATGGGATAACTGGCCTCCAGAATTCCTTTTTCAGCTTGTGAAAAGGCAGTTATGGCATTAGGAGGGAACAGAATTTGAAGGGAGAGCAGTTCTTTTAATGTTTGGATGCAGGGATTTAGCAAGGAGTCACTGTCTGAGTGACTTCTAGAGTATGTTACCCTGATTTCTAGAGTATGTTATAGGTCAAGATGCAGAAGAGGACTTGTGCAAATACAGATTATTTCTTTCCACATTCTTCTTTAATAGGGATCATTTGCACATTGTACAATAGTGAGTACAACAAGTATCAGAGCCAGGGCTGCAAGGAAGGAGATGCTGGTCTCTTAGGTGAGCAGAGTAGTTTTCTGATTCTTGAGCTCTGTGGGCTTCTCTAAAGATCCCATTTCCAGTACAGTGTTCTGAGTGTGAAGTACATGCCTGAGGTGATGGGAACCTGATGAAGCTTGGAGAAACACTTGAGTTTCTTGGCTTCACCCAGGAAACGCAAATAAGAACGTAGCCAGAGGGCAGGATTTTTGCCAAGACCCACAACAGTGTGATTCCTGAGTGAGTGTTTTTAAAAAATGCTGTATTACCAGTTTTAGCAAAGCTGAAGGTTCAGCTTTATAACCTACAAATGGAGAAGGATTACTAAGCTGGTATTTGTGGTTCAGTCTTGATTGAGATCTCCGGTCTTGCACCAGTTGTTCAGGTGGTGTGGGGGGTGA
>JAWWEE010000010.1:2643705-2676585 GCA_035221455.1 Xenops minutus | reverse complement strand
GCCAGGTTGGATGGGGCTTGGAGCAACCTGGGCTGGTGGAAGGTGTCCCTGCCCATGGCAGGGGGTGGGATGAGATGGGCTTTAAAGTCTTTTCCAACCCAAACCATTCTGTGATTCCCTAATCCTATGATAACACAGAATGTGCATGATTTAGGATAGTCAGGATTTTCAACATCTGCATACACTCAGATAATAGCATGAAAGCCATCTTAACGATGAGTTAAATAATAACAAAAAATTCTATTTTATAATGCATATTGTTTATATATTTCCATGTATATTCATATATTTTTATATCATATCTATTGTTTTCTAAGCTTCTTAGCCTGCTAAACATCAATCTCCCTAGAGCTGATCTTGGCTTTCATTTCTAAAGACACCCAGACATCTCCTATATCAAAATTCCTGTGACAAAGTGACATTGATTTCACATATACACATGAAATAATGAAAAGACACTTTTGTGGTGATCTTTAAGAACCTTGACTTAAATGAAAAACATCACATAACCTCATAAAACCTCATTAGAGAGATGGATGGAAATATTTAAAAGTAACAGTATAAATATATATATATATATATGTATATATACAGCCCTTATAAATACATATATATAGATAGATAAATATAGTATTCCATCCACTGGTTTGTGCCTCCTTTCCTTTCAAGCTCCCAAAGGATAACTGGGAAAAGGATGACTCTCCACAGAATTACAAAAGGCATTAAATATATTTAATCTCTAATTTTTGCACAGGTATTCTTAGTAAGCCAGGCAATAACTAAAAGAAGTGTTTCCTCTCATGGCACACAGTTGTGACACTTTAATTTATATGTTAATTTTTTAATTAAAGGGAAAAAAATACAGAAGAGGGTTTAGTTTTCTTTAAAAGTACAGCATAATAGTCTAAGGATAATGTCCCCCGAGGACATGTAGGTAACCCCAAGGCTGAACTCAGCGTTTCCTGCTGCCTCAGAACCAGCCTGAGACACTTGAGTCACTTCTCCCAGGGTCATCTTGTCAGGAAGGCTCCACATTTTGCATTTACTGGGGGCATCTTCCTGAGAGCAGGAGGTTCTTTGGGTGCCTTGGGCACTGGGCAGGGGAGAGGCAGGGCTGGGGAGAGGGGAAGGCACAGCCCTGACAGCAGCTGTGGGAAAACACAGGCAGTGCTGGGAAATAGATAAAGCCAGAAACAGCATTTTTCATGTTGGAGTGTCCTGCTGTCTCTCTGTTGTTCAAGACAAAGAGGAGGTTTGAGGATGCAATGGTTAGTCATAAGCATCTGAAATACCTTAGTTAAAAGTGGCCTCTAACAAGATTTGGGGCTTATGATTCATTCCCCTGATGTCATGGAAGTGGAGGAAATGTGTGTTACCTGGCCATGTCTCCAAAAGGGGTGAAGAGGCTTCAGAGAGGCAGCGAATGCACTTCAGAGAACACTGAAACTTAACTTGAAGAGCATGACTTGGTGTTTCCTGCAGCTTGGAAAATTTTCATCGGCACGAATTGGCACTGGAATCAATTCTGAATTAATCTTATTTTATTATTAAATGTTTCTATTTACATTGCTGGCATAACAATCTGGGCTAAGAAGTTCAAATTCCCAACTAACAACTCTAATGGACACTTCCATACTGAAAGCTTAGAGATTTATCATAGAATTCTTGAAAGGCTTGGGTTGGAAGGGACCTTAAAGATCCTCTAGTTCCAATCCCCTGCCAAGGTGGTTTAGATTTAGACTGGGACATGTTCTCTCCAGTGAACTTGTCCATGTAATACAAGTGATGTCTGATCCCAAAGGTGAGTATAATTACCAGGAGAAATGAAATGACCACACTTCCTTAAACTTTTCTCACTTAGAACACCATTTCCCGTGCTAGCTTTAAAAAACCCACTTGTTTTCTCCATATTAAGCTCTATAAACTTCATGCTTAACTTTTTATTTCTGCTTTATTCCCATTCTCTGCATTGCCAAATATTGCTTTTGTGTAATTGAAACAGAACTGTAGTTTGATTATTAAACAGGGAAAGTAATTGTATTTGGTTCTAAAGGGGGAAGTGAAAGTGCTCTGTAGGAAAGAAAGCTTAAATTGTAGAAAAGCTGCTTTTTTCTCAGAGCAGAGATTGAGAGCAGCCCCACCACCAAGGGGTGACCTTCTGGTTTCATGGGGTGGCTCAGGGATGTGGGTTTCACAAGACAATTTGTAAGGAGGATGTATGTAATTTATTTTTCTTTTCCACTCCTCTTGTCTATTCTGCCTTCATTTGTCCCTTGCAATATTTGCATTTGGAATATGCCCCCTGTGTTGGAGGACACGTGCCCAGCTGTGCTGCAGCCCTGACCTGTGGTTCAGCCTGGTTTTACCCCTGCAGCGTGGAATTCTGCTGGGAACTGTGCTCAGGAGGCTCAGGCTAAAGGAGGGGGTGCTGAGCAGCATGGGTGATTCCCTGTTTGAAGCCCAAGGAGAGACAGAAACCAGCATGTGACACCACACAGGTCCCATTTTGAACCCCACCATGAGCAGAGGACCACGCAGATCTCTCTCTGCCACAGCCCTGCTGGCAGGGAGACAAGTGATGCAGCTGATGCTTTGCCAGTTGTTGACATGTCTGGGCAGAGGACATTCCTGTTTTATCTGCCACACTTGCTTAAACCCCAAAATAGCTACTTATCTTACAATGCAAAGTCCCAGGTAGCTGCAGATGGTGCCGGTCTCGAGCTGTACAACAAACACGGGTGGGAGAGCGCTCTAAGCCAGACGAAGGACTGACAAGGCAAGATTTATTATATTTATAATTCTATTTATCTTTCGGGCTTATCAAATAGTTGCCCCATGCAACCGTGTTCCTGGGAGCTGCTGTGGGCTGGTTTGGCCCACGGTGGGTGTTTCTCCGTGGCATTCCCACAGCATTCCCACTCTGCTGGGAGCAGGTGCCGGGTGGGAAGCAGCAGCTCCCTGCAGCTCCAGTAGCTGCTGCCAACTCTCGCGAGCTCCATGTCAGAAACACTGGATTATAATGTCAGCACTGGCCAATTTACGGGCTTAAAGCAGCAGCTGCACGCTGCGTTTCCCCGGGGTACCCAAAGAGCCTGAATCTCCAAAAACTTTGTAGTTCTTGTAATAGGAGCGGGGTAAGTGATTCTGTCTCTTTGCAGGTCTCTGTCTGCCAGGATAATTTACAGTTCAGCTGGATTTGGGTGCTTTTAAAACCTTACGCTCTGCCCATTTGTTGCTCTCTTGGGAAAACTCCCTTTTGCTCTGCAAGTGGAACGAGAAAGCAGCGTGTGTATCCGACCCTGGGATTATTCAAGGGATCCTGGGCTGAGGAAGTTAAACTGAGCTAGAAATCACTTATTAATCCAACCATTTTCCTATTTAAATAATGATTATATAGCCCTGTGTACAGATTTTTTTGGCTGGGTAAAGGTTTGCAAGCGGAGGAAATAGTGACTGAAATAAATAGTGTTCCCTTGCTGAATGAGAATGCAAAAGTAGAGTCTGTTTAACTTTTGCTGGAGGAAACTACTACAGCAGCAGCTTTTTAAAATATGCAAATGCATTACAGGATATCACTCTGCTGGGTTAATGTTGATGAGCTAAAGCAATCTCCTGACCCTTTTACTCTCACAGTAATAATCAAGTAATGTTTGTTTTGCGCAATGTCCTTTACTTCGCTGAGTTTGGGTTAAAGCAGCATTAAAAACCTTATTAAATGTAATATTTGCCGTGCAGTCGAGGTGTAATAATAATGCTCTGTCACTTGCTACTTCTGTTAATATTGGCAGAGCAGCTTGGGACAAGTCCTCTCATTCAGCAGTACAGAACTTCTGTGCTTTTCAAGCTTGATCTATTTCTAACTTTTTCTTTGAAATTCGCAGAGCTAATTTAAAAGGTACACAATTGAATTTTTTGTTATTTTTTTCCTTTCTAATATTTGTATTTCAAACTTCTTCAGTTTCAGGTCTTGCAATGCTACAGTGTTTTCCTCCCACCCCATTCCTTTTTAATTAAGAGGAAAGTGCAGAGGGGAATTGATTACTATCTAGACTTAAGGAACTTTAAAGTCTCTTGCTTTTCTTAGTGTTATTTTCTCTTCATAATGACAATATTTGCAATATCTTACTGTTTCCAGCTTGTTGTTGTGGTCTGGTCTTCAGATATTCAGTGAAGTGTCAGTGAAACAACAGACCTAGAAGTGACTTCTCCCATCTCACAGTGGTATTGGGTGCTCAAACACCCAACTAGAAGCCTGATATTAACTTTTCTCCCAGTCACCCCAGTTGCCTTGGCTGCCTCCATCCCTCCCCCTCCATCCCTTCTCCATCATCATCCTTTTCCCAACTCTGATGGGTTTTCAGGACCTTGGGGGAAGAGTTTGGGTCTGGTTTTGCAGAGGGGCTGAGATGAGCCCTGGAATGCTCAAACCCAATGATGTTTTAAGTGCAGATTTACAAAGCAAACCAAGTTATTTTTCTCTCCTCTCCTTCAGCATTGTCTCTTAAATCTTTTTGAGAAGTTTTAAAGTGTAGCATGCCATGTTAAAAAAAAAAATAATCCCAAGTGAGAGGAGAGTCTGTGTGGGTTTAGGAGGCTGGATATATTCAGCAAACTGCTTAATTTATGCCAAATTCATTCAAAGACAGTGGGATTTAGGTTTGGGTGTTTCAGCAAACTAGGGTAACTCTAAATACAGGTTCTTGGTTTGGTCTTTGTGGAGGGTTAGGCTGGATCCCAGGGAAAGGTTCTTCCCCCAGGGCAGTGGGCATGGCTCCAAGGCTGCCAGAGCTCCAGGAGTGTTTGGGCAGGTGGGGGGATTGTTGGGATGTCTGTACAGGGCCAGAAGTTGAACTGGATGATCCCTGTGGGTCCCTCCCAGCTCAGGATGTCCTATGATTCCTTGATTCTGTGATGGGCACAGAGGGAGGGGACCTAAATGCCACTAAATGATGTGAGTGAACCTCCTGTCCCCACCAGAGCAAGTGTTGCTCACCCAAACTCCTTGACAGTTGCTGGACCATGTGAGTTGACAATTCATACCTCTAAAATGTTGCAAACAGGGTGGGACTTGCAAGTTTCTACAAGTCAAGCTGCAGGTCAGGTGGAGTGTGAGACCAGCTCTGAAGACTATTGCCCCCATTCACCACCTTATCTATTTTTTTAACAAGATGACAAGAGTGGAAATGTTATGTTTTCTAACATTTTTCTATTTTCTATCTGATAAACATGCTAAAAACACTGTGCTTGAAGATTCCTCCCTGCTCCTTTGGTGCTATCTCTAAGTCAGGAATATCTTTGCACAGAATCTTTTCTTTCCCTCCTCTCCCTTTCTTTCCAAGAACAGGCAAAAAAGCAGGAGAAGCTCAAATTAGGCCACAGCTGTATTTTCCATACAAATTAGCCTCATTCCTTTTAAGGACACGAGTTCTCATTAACAAAGAGTGGCCTGTTTAAAGGGGCAGGACAGAGAACGGGTTGTACAACAGGCAAAAAATAGAAGGGAGCTTTGTTGAGCATTTTCAGATATGTAAGCCACAGAAATGGATTTATGCAAATAGTTCTTTTGTGCATTTACACTTTCAAGGAGACAGTGCTGTTGGTTTAGGGCATTTGAGGAGGTTGGGGTAAATCAGACTATTAGGGTGTTTAAATATGATATATAATCAGTATCTATTCCCTTAGCTTTTAGATAATACTAATTATCACTTGGAAAAGTTCTCAGGAAGCAAGGAGCAGACCACACTTTAATTATTAGGCACCATCTACATATATTCAAAAATCCTTGATGTTTTAGCATTTTAATGGTCATTCATAGGACTCTGATGGTTGTAAGCTTAAATTCCTTTAGAGAAACAGTATCTTGAAAGATATGATCCATTTAAATCTTGACTAGTGGTTAAGCCACCTGCTAACTGGATTAGTCAGAGCCTGCATTTCTGACTTTACCTTCCCTGGTGTGGCTTCTTCAGTTCTGTGCTTTTTAACAACAGGTTTTTTCTGAAGTTCTGACCAAAGACTGAATACTAAACACAGTCTTTGCAACACAACTGACTTACAAGAACTTACAGGTAAAGATGCTGAGCTTTGGGCAGCAGCACCATCCTATTTTCAAAGCCCCTGGGATTATCTACACCATTATTTAAGAAACCACTCACTCTGGGACTAATATTTTGCAATGCTAATTCTGATTGTTTTTTTTTCTCCTTGTGTTCAAGGCATCATGATTTGGACAAATAGCCCAAGTTTCTCTACCAGGTTTCTGCTGTGGTTTTTCCTCCTGTACCTGTTCATCAGGAAGGTGGTGCCTGGAGACGACATCGTTACAACCAAGCAAGGCAAAGTCAGAGGGATGAGCCTGCAGGTCCTGGGGGGGACAGTGACAGCCTTCCTTGGAATACCTTATGGACAGCCACCCATTGGCAGATTGAGATTTCAAAAGCCACAGCCTCGTGAGAAGTGGTCAGATGTCTGGGATGCCACAAAACACGCAAACTCTTGTTACCAGCACATAGATACGACTTACCCGGGATTTCCCGGATCAGAGATGTGGAATCCAAAGACTAACCTAAGTGAAGACTGCTTGTACCTTAATGTATGGGTTCCTTCCCCCAAGCCCAAGAATGCAACCGTCATGGTGTGGATTTATGGTGGTGGCTTCGAGTCTGGCTCGACCTCCCTGCCGGTCTACGATGGCAAGTTTCTGGCCAGGGTGGAAAGAGTTGTTGTAGTTTCCATGAACTACAGGGTCACTGCCTTAGGGTTTTTGGCTTTGCCAGGAAACCAGGAAGCTCCTGGAAATGCAGGTTTGTTTGATCAAAGATTGGCCCTTCGGTGGGTCAAGGAGAACATAGCAGCCTTTGGAGGCAATCCAAAAAGCGTGACTATATTTGGAGAGAGCGCTGGCTCGGCTTCTGTCAGCTACCATATCCTTTCCCCTAAAAGCCATCCTTTATTCACAAGAGCCATCATGCAGAGTGGAGCTGCCACTGCCCCTTGGGCTGCAATAACAGCATCTGAAGCCAGAAACAGAACAGTGGCTTTAGCTAAACAGCTCCAGTGTCCCACCAGCAGTGAGACAGAACTGATTCTCTGCCTCCAAGACAAGGACCCAAAGGAAATACTGGAGAATGAGATTTTTGCCGTTCCAGATGGCTCTCTTTTACAAGTGTATTTTTGTCCAACTGTGGATGGTGATTTTCTCTTAGACATGCCAGAAAAATTGATTGAGAATGGCCTCTTCAAACAAACGCAGATCTTAGTCGGTGTTAATAAAGATGAAGGGTCAGCATTTCTAGCATATGGAGTCCCTGGCTTCAGCAAGGACAGTGATGGCTTGGTCAATAAAACCCAGTTTGAAACAGCTTTAACTCTGGCCTTCCCAGGAGTGAGCAAACTTGCAATAGAATCCATCATCTTTCAGTACACAGACTGGGAAAATGAGCAAAAGCCCGAGCACTACCGTGACGCCAGCGATGACGTCATTGGAGACTACAACATAATATGTCCTGTCATGGAATTCACCACAAAATTCGCCCAGCTGGGAAACCACGTGTTCTTTTATTTCTTTGAGCATCGCTCCTCCAAGCTGGCTTGGCCAGAGTGGATGGGAGTGATGCACGGCTACGAGATCGAGTTCGTGTTCGGATTGCCCCTGGAAAGAAAAGTGAATTACTCCAAGGCTGAGGAAATCCTGAGCCGGTCCATGATGAGACACTGGGCAACCTTTGCCAAAACTGGGTAAGTTTGGTTGGTTGGCTGGGTGCTTTTTGTTTCACCAGTGGAAAAAGCTCTACAGTTTTGGTGCTGCTTGGGATGATGAGAACAGATTCATTGCTCAGTTATCCAGAATTCCTATTTTAGTTCTGCTATAAACACTGCCTTAATAAAATAAACTGTTGATGTGTTGCTCGCTGTATTGGATAAGCTTAAGAAAACAATGTTTATCCACCCATAAAAGCAAACACAGACCATTTTTTTTGCCATAACAGCAGCAGTTACAAAGGAAGGTAATGGCTTCAAGAGTTAGCAACAAAACCTTTCAAACTCTGGGAAAGACTTCCAGCTGCAGAAGTAGGAACAAAAATAAAACAACAATTTGCTTGCAGAAGTGATTTGCTCAGAACATACAGATGTGTAATGTAGAGGTGTGTTATGTTCACATATGAAGAGATGGGATTTCAGCAAGAAAAGCAGCCATTGCTGCAGTCAGGCAGGATTAGTCTCAAGCCTGCAAACCTGATGGGATGGAGAGATCCTGTTTTCCAGAAGCTTGGTTTGAGAAAACTGTAGATATAAAACTATGTGCCTTTGAGAACATATAACCAAACACTGAGTTCACACACTATAAGAACATTTATTTTACTTAAAGTTTAAAATCCTGCATTAACTCTATTTCTAAGGTGGACCTTTTTGATTTGTCAAGGATATGTAGATTTGTAAAGGCTGAAAACAGCATTGGAACAGGATCTAATTAATTTTCTTAATAGAATAGAAACCTGGGGAGACCACTGTGCTCATTGAGTCCACACAACCTTGTACATAACACAAAACACAGGTAGGACTTAAACATTTCCAGTGATTAAAAACCAGAACAAACATTGGCAGCTTGTTCTAAAGTCTAACTACACTTAAAAGGGTTACAGTTATTAAAAAATAAGTTTTGTGTCTACTCTGAATTTACCTTTTCTATTTTTTCCAGGCACTGAGGTGTTTTGGTTTTTTTTTTTCAATTTGCAAGCCTTATATATATGAATTCTCTTTATTAAGGATCTATTCAAATAATACTTAATAACTCCCATTTTTTTTCTTGTTAAATAATCCAGGTTGTACTCTTAGGACCTTCACTAAAGTGTGTTTTTTGTTTTTCCAAGTCCTTAAATAATAACTACCCACCTCCTTTAAACCTCTGATTCCTCAACACCTTGCTGGAACTTTCCTTGCTGGAATTAAACACCGTTGTCCCCAAGGAGTCATAATTACAGGTGTCATCTGGCCCTTCTGCTTCCACCTAATATTCCCTGTTTACTCATCCAAGGGTTGCCTTGGTTGTGGTGTTATCTGAGGTGTGATTGATTGATTGATTGATTGATTACCTTGGTTGGTAAGATTTATTACCTTAATGACTTCTAGCCCCTTTATATGCTTGGAGCTTGTAATTTTTCTTTTACAGTAAGTGATGAGCATATTAAAAGCCATCAATGCATAGTGTTTTAACACGGGTTTTATTATTGTAAAATTCAATCTAAAATTTAATCTCTGAGCTCCTCCTGTCCCCTCTGAGCCTGATGACAGCCCTCCATTTGAACCTGATGTGAAAGGCTGAGGGGCAGAGAGGAGCATCCAGCAGGTTGCAGGCTCTGGAATTGAGCTGTGCAGTTGATTTATCAGGGCCAAAAATGCCTCTGAGAGCTTGCCAGGACGAATTGTGCACAAGGAGGTCTGGCAAAGCTTGGTGGCTCTTCCTGCATCGGGGAGACACCATACGACATCAGTTGAGGTGCTTGGTGGAGAGCAAAGGGAGTGAAGGCTCCTCGTGCAGCTTTACAACCTGCCCTGCAGGAGTTGGCACTCAGGATCTCACACCAGAGACAGCAGATCTTTCCAGTGAACACAATTATTTCTTAGTGCAAAAAAGGAAACTCAGGTCCCTATTAGGTTTTGCAGAACTATATTTACATTTCTGTGAACCGTTGGTTTACGTTGGCTTATATATTTAATTTTCATGGATATAATTTTTATATCTATATCTAAAGCTCAATAACCTGTTGTGCAAAACAGAGTGCACTGTCCCTGTCACTGTAGCTTGTTAAAAATAGACATCATAAGGTACATTCAAGTTGATGTTTGTAGAAGACAGACCTGTCATCTCGTCTGATTATCATTCACACTATAATTAGATTTCCCTACAGATTGAATTTCAAGTGGTTTCCACAGCAAACAGCAAAATAATCCCTCCCTCTGCTTCCACCACAAGTATCAAAACCATCACTATTAGGACAAACAATAGAGTTGTGCAATTTATGTAACAGTAAAGGATCAAATCAGGATTAACCCACTATGTGACATTTCACTCACTGACCAGAGCACAGACACTCAGGCTCTGTAACACGTGACTCATAATGTACAGTGAGTGGGGAAGTGCTAAAAATTGCTAATAATTCCAAGATTAATGGGTGATCCTTGTTTTGCTGGCCCACTGGAGCACAAGGTAAACATCTATCAAGAACTGGGGAAGCCCTGTTTTGATATAATGTTTATAGGAAACTCTGGCATGATCAAAGGGCAAACCTCGGAGGGGAAAATTACCATTGATGTCTCCAGCAGATGAGGAGAAAATCAAGCAAAAAAAGAGATGAAAATGAGAAATATTGTACAGCACAAGTTTTAGTGAGGGCGTTTGACCTAATATTCTAATGTGCAGAAGTACAAAAGCACAAGGGAGGGAAGAGCAGTCTGCAGAGGAAAGATGAGGTAGAGTCAACAAAACTGGAAGAAATCTTGTTTTTCCTGGTGCTTTCTGGCTGGGAGGGACTGAGAGGTGACAGAGCTGTTTCTCATGAGGGGTCTTCAAGCCCAAACTTTAACCTTAGTGTTCTTTGGTTTTTATTTGCACCTGAGGAATAAAAATGGTGATGGGAAAAGGTAAAAATATGCATTTCAGGAGCATTTTGTGGGTTTCTCAGTGTTTAACCCCAGGTAGTAGCTAAACCCCAGAAAACCTCTCACCCACTGTCCCCACAGTGGGACAGGGGAGAGAACTGGAAGGGTAAAAGCAAGAAATCCCTAAAGTGATGTAAGAACAAAAGAAAAGTTGTTAGGGAGAAAAAGAGAAGGGACTCCTTCAAAGCATCCCAAGAGTGTATGTGAAATTCTTAATTTTTGCCTTTCTCAGTAGAGACTGTCAGCCAGCCCAAGGCTTTCCCAGTCCACCCCCACCAGAAGCAGATGCAATTTTCCAAATCTCCAGGCACTTCCTATTTCACATCCTTGCTAAAAATAAATATCAGTGATAAGTGGCCATTTTTCCTGGAAAATTGCACTCATCAAGAATTTCTATTTCTGCATATGAATAAGGAATGGGAGATGTAGAGGATTCAGTAGGAGACTGGAGCAGATATTCTGCCTGTGAGGCTTGAACTTGGGTGCTGTTGTTGTACTCCAACATCCCTCTTCTGTACCCTTAGGAATAGTGTCATTTTTAGGAATCTGTCCTATATTTACATAGTCTGTAACACCTGTGAAAATCCTGCTGAAATGGTCTTTGAGAACAAACCTTTGGGTTTCAGCCATAAGATTCCCTGCAGGTTCATTATCCAGAACAAGTTCCATCGCTCTGGGAACCCCTTGGAGCTTTGGATGCCATAACATTGTTTTTTATAATAGTCATAGAATGGCCTGGATTGGAAGGGACCTTAAAGCCCATCCCATCCCAACCCTGCCATGGGCAGGGACACCTTCCATGGGTGCTCCAAGCCCCATCCAACCTGGCCTTGGACACTCCCAGGGATCCAGGGGCAGCCACAGCTTCTCTGTATTCTTTTGTTTAAGAACACTGGCAGTAAAATATCTATTGTTAACCTTTAAATCCTTTGAGAAATTACCACATATCATCAAATTAGACAAAAAGACGTGTTCAAATTAGATTCAGCAGGAAGCCATAGTGTGATGTCACACAGAAGGTGCTGGATCAGCCTTGTGTGTAAATAACATTCATTTTAACAATAATGGGAGTTTTCAGTGGCCTTCACCTGAGTTCTTTCCAGCAAACTTTATTCTAAGGAATTAAATTTCTCTTTTGAAATGCTTTTAAGGTTCATTTCTCCACCGTACTTTTGTTATTCCTCCGCAAGCTTTCAAAAGTAAACAAGTGACACTAACAGGTACTATCCATCCTAAGAATTCTCTGCTCCCTCTAGTAAGGAGAAGTTTTATTTATCATGAAAAACTAGATGGCTCCCAAATCAGTGGGTGCCACGTTGTGCCTTTCCTGTTACTTTATCCATTAGCTGTGTTCTTTAGTCATGAGTGATGCAAAGTGACAAGGAGCCATCCAAACCAGAGGAGATGGAAACTCCAACAAGGATAGAGTGGAACACACAAAGATAATATTTTTTAAGGCTTTGTGAAAAATGTTTCGGATAAAAGGAAACGGGCAAAACTTGTCTCGCTGCCAGTTTTACAACTACTCAAACAAATCTTTGCAGCTTTTTCTATAAAGTGAAGCCTTTGAAATATTTCCTCCTATGTTTTAGGGGAATTTGTGAGGCTTTGATTGTCCCACTAAAGCTCTGAAGCACTTTGTCTGGTTATTATTGCCTTTCCATGATGTTCCACTGGTAGACATATAATAAATTTCAGTGCTTTTGTTACCAACTTATCACAACCTGTTTATAGAGAGTAGTTTCAGACCAGTGAGAAGAAAAGCAACAGCCTCATATAGAGTGCAGACAGCAGTTGAAGTGGGGACCTATATACTCTATATGGGAAGGGCTAAATATACTGGGGAAAATATAAAAAATAAAAAACTCCAACCCCTTTTAATTTTCTTAGACTTCAGGAAGTAGGAAGGTTTATGTACCACTAAGCCATTTCAAGGTAAGACATTTGTTGTGGGCTGTATTTCTTGCAGAAGGTCACAAGGACAGAGGCAGGTGGTTGGGTTGGAGCCCCTCTGATCCTCACAGGGTCTTCAAACACACCAGAGCCAGAGCTCAGGGCACCAAGAGGAGACTTTCCCTCAGGCTGCTGCTCCTGAAATCTCACATTTGTCTAGAAAAAGTAATTTTTCATCTTAACTGGTGATTTTCTCTCATCAGGTCAGGAATCCAGAACAAAAGATTTCTGGGTGTGAGACAAAAAAGACAAGGAGTATAAACAAAGCATGAGAGGTTTCTAAAAGTACAAAAAATTATATGGAAAGTCTTCCTTTCACACATTAGGGAAAATCAAAGCTTTCATTTTGACCCAAAAGGGCACAGTTGTTTTCACATTCCTTCTCTTTAATGTGAGTAATTTCTGAGCCACGGAAAAAAATTGTGGAAATCATAGTTATGGAAACAAAACAAACAAACCAAAAAATAAAATGAAAAAAGGTCGAATTTTAAGCAAGTTTTTATTCCTATTTCTCCACCTTCAGTTTTGAGTTCTTAGAAGTGACTCATCATCTTTGCAGGGTCCAGATCCATTGTTATATTCTGAAGCCATGATGGAAACACCTTTTTAGCAAACTATTTGGGAAAAGTGCATCATGGAAAAAATCAGTAACCAGAGCCTGGCTTTGGCAGGCATCTCCCTCTGGCTGCAAGCTGACAAGCTGTCATCGAATTTCAGGACTGAAAACAGGAGTATTTGGTGCAGTCCTCTTTTCAAAATAGGCCTGGGACCCAAATTGTTTGGATTGGTTTAATACTATTACAAATATTGTAATTCCAAGAGGATGTCTTGTTACTTTCCATGTGTGCAGCAAATGCAATTCCATCCACAAAGATTTCATTCCCTACAACAGATGAGTCAAACTATTATTTTCAAACAGGAGATGAGAACATCTATGAAGGAAATGTCCAAATATTGTAGGAGTAATTGAGTGAGACATACAACTAAAAGCTCAAACCTTGACGAGAACACTGGCAGTGCTTTGTGGGGAAGGGTAGACTCTAATTCCATTGTCAAAGAATGAGGGATCCAAACCATCAGGGATGATTCAGAGTCCTGGGATGGGACAAGGGGAACCCCCTGGCTCTGCTGTAGAACAGCCCTACTGGACTTGGTTCCCTGCTGTCCCAAGGACATGGCAAAGACCCATGTGGATGTGCTCCAGGGAAAGGAAAGGAAGCAAGAGAAAGAAATGTTTCAAGAGTTGAAACAAAACCATGGTGTGATTGCTGCCTCAGGTTTGGGAGTGGGAGTGAGAAGCCTGAATGGAAATAATTTAGTGTTTGATAAAAAGTAGATGAGTAAGGAAAATGGAAAAAGAGAGGGGGAAATGCTGACTGATGCAACAGGTCAGTGAGCAAGAAACACACAGAGAAGAGAGAAAGAGCAAAAAGAGATTGAAATATGAAAGAAGAAAATGGATGAAAGGCTTCTAAGCATTTCGAGGGGTGAATAAATCTGTGAAGAGAGAAATGAAGGAAGGGCACATGTGGACTTCTTCTGAATTCTGTTTGAGGCAGGCTCACATATAAAAGCAATGCCCTTCCAAGATAATCTAAGATTAGGGATTACTTTCCCTATATCATAACTTTTACATAACATAAACACATGGCTGCAAAAGTCACTGTGAAATTCTAATTAACATTCACCCCTTTAATGTTAATCCCCTTTTTAGGAGCACTCTCCTTCCATGCTGCTTTTCTGCAGTTTAGTCCTTGTTTCACCATCAGAAGGCAGAAATTGCAGTTTAAAAGGTCTGCAAAGCCCATTTTTCCAGGTGGTTCTGGAACACTAATCTGAAGTCCTACTGAGAAATTTCACAGGGAGAATGGAAACCTTTCAGTACACATTTTAATTTACTCCCCAAAGCAAGAGATTGGCTTATTTCAGGGAAGTGGCAAAGGGGAGAAGGGAGGAAATGAGGAGCAGCAGAGGTTACCCAACACCATATTTTTTGAAGGCAGCTCAATATGGTGTTTAATTCTTCTTTTTTCAATCAGCTGCAAGAGAAGGCAGTTGTGGGTAAATTAGTTGGAAATTTAGTCACAGGATTTGTGAGATTCTGGCCCCACAAATCTAGAAGTTGCTTTAGTAGAAATCAGGCATTTCATGCTTGCACTGGGTGATGTCACACAATTTCATGTGGAATTAAAAGCTGCCATCCTCTGCTTTTCCCAGACATCTCTGGTCCCCTCTATGTTCTTCACCTTTCCTTGAGGGAACATAAGACAACTCCTTCATTTCACACAATACAAACTCAAAGTTACACCAGAGGAATCCTTTCCCTCCTGGAATGACTGTTCAAATACTGTGATTTTTTAATTTTAACTAATGAAGTTTTAAATATCTGCCTCTCATGGCGTTCTCAATGAGTGGCCTCCAAGTGAATTTTCTATACAGATGGAAATGCTGAGAGGTTTAACAGATGTTTTTTTCCTAGTTATCAATTAGCTGCATATCACAATTTCTACAAAAGCTCCCTCAGTTTTAAAGAGAACTCTGAACAGGTTCACATATCCCCCCTCTTCACATACTATTTCTTCTTGAGAGCATATTTTTCATAACTCTCAGTCCAGATGTTGGTATCTCTCTCTTGGTGTAGTTCAAATCAGACTCAGAAGATGTCATTTGAATATGTTTATCAAAGAGCATTAAATGTAACTTCCATTTGTAAAGGTCAAGCCTACAATTCATTTAGAACAGGTAAGAAAATAACTTAATCCTTTTAAATTATTAGTATGTTTAAATATCTTGGGGAGTTGTGATCACTTGTTTACATCTTCCAACCTTAAGTTTCAGCAGTTCTGTGCTTGATGAAGCAATAACACTTATACACACACTCCTGAAAGCTACCCAATAGTTTCCTTTATAGGCCTGCTCAATTTGGCCTAGATTACATGGTAGTGAAAGTTTGTGACTCATGCATTTCCTCCCACTCAGAGAAATAAAACAGTGGCAGTAGTGGAAAATATAAAGGAAAATGCCACTATGATGAAATCCATCAGGACATGATGAATCCACATGATTTTGTTTGGTGCAGGGCTATGTGGAGCATCTGTCTTGAAAGGAAAGCGTGATTAGGGCAATTACAATTGGAAACAAATCTCAAACATCATACCCTAATGTAGTATCAACTGCACAGTGTGTACTGCAAATTTGGGCTCTCCAGATAGGGAAAGCAGTGAACCCATTTATCTAACAATTTCGGAGTGCCTGCCATGAACTTTCCTAATGGGAGAGGGAGGAAGGCATGGAACCAGCAATCAGACACACACACACGAGTGCAGCATTCACTCTCTCTCTCAACCAACTGCGCTGAAAGATTTCACCAGAGAGCCTGGAATTTCCAACACAGCACTAATAGTGCCACGGCAATGGAAACATTTTTCTCTCCCTTCACACCCTCTCTTTAGGTTGGTCCCAGAGAGTAATTCTGGTTAAGACACTGAGCAAGTTTATGTGTTTTCAGGTCATGAGAAGGATAAGAGGGTGCAGAGGAGATAAGACAGTCTCAGAGGATGACTAAAAGGACAAGTGCCATGTGCCTTCCTCTCTACTTATTATTTTACATTCCTTCTTTGCTAGGTACTTCCTCCTTCAAAGTTCCAATAGGGTTCAGGACCTTTTTCCATTTCCAAATAGTCCACCTCAACCTATACAAGCTATCACTAAAAACTACAGTTCCATATGATTTCTTGCTGCAGCCAAGAGGGTTAAGAAATAACAGCTTTGAAAAGTGGTCCTTTAAAGCTAAAATTGATGCCATACAAAAGGACATAAGAATCTCACAAAGTACTTTACAGGAACATTGAAAAAAGGCAAAAGTGTTCCTTCAGAATAAAGAAGGACTAAGCTGTAGGGTTGCCTCTCTCATGTCTATTCCAAAGTGATGTAAATATGAAACATGAATATTCACACCAGAACCTGGAGTCCTGGAGAAGGTGTGAAATCATCCCTGTGGTAATGACTCTCAGAACAGTGGGACAGGTCCAGACCTTGTATGATAAAGTCACATCTGGTTGTATTCTCTGTGTAGAATTTGGGAGCCTGAGAGAGCCCCAAACTTTGCTGGAACACTCTCCCAAAAGATGATCCCAGTGGCAGTGTGGGACCAGGGGGTCAGGAAGACACAGGCAGGGGCTGAAGGGCTTGTTAGCTCTGGCTAAACTGAGCCAGCTCCTTATTCCTCTGATAGCAGAGCAGGCTGCAGTCCAGGAGCCAAGGGATTTGAGCTCCTAAATGCAGAGCAGGCACGCCCAGACAGCTAACCAGAACATCCCAGATCTGAACATCCCAAATACTGCCTTATTTATGGCCAATACCTTAAGGCCTCCCTTATATATAGCAGAAATTAATTAGTAAGTTCCAAGACATCCATAGGAAAGAATCATTCCAACTCGATGGGTTCTTCACGAGGCTCTTTTGAGTAAAACACACTAAGACCAAAAAAGGAAGCAACAGCTTGTTGCTTCATTTCCTGAAACTGATATTGGCTGGAACAGCACATACATGATGGTTTATGGTTTAAGACTTTTAAACACTCGACTGCTGTCACCCAGCTGGCATCTGGAAGGAATATCCTGAGCTTTATTTAGCCAGGGAAGGTGTAAGAAAGCCTGGCTGCAAAGGTCCCTCTCCAATTTCTGTCAGTTAAGGACTGTGCCAGCTGGATCCTACAGGTTTCCTCAAGGATCAGCACAAGAAATAATATTTACCTTCCACAGAACTTGCAAAGCAGTTTCCCTTTGCTGTGGCTCAGGGGCACTTTATAGTCTCAGGATTATGAACTCGTGTGGGTGAGCTGGGAGTGAGAAAGGAGCACAACAGCATTTAATGAACTTCCCAGAAGCAGCTGCTTAAAAAATGGAGGATTAGAATCTGCACCTCTCTCAGAGTTCAGGAGAGTTGGCAGAAAAATGTTCTTTGTGGACTATGTCAAAATATAACTTAAAAGTACCAAACAACAACCTCTTGGTAAATGATGGAATTCGCTGTATGAGTCTTCACTCTGCTGTTCAGAGCTCACTCATAAAAACAAAGTGAATATTTCCCATGAATGTTTACCAAACCAAGTCAGAGGATGAAGTAAATGTTTTTGTGTATCTCTGTGACAAACCATCTGTAAAAGTAATGTTATATGAATATTAATAAATATGCAGTGAGCTAGTATTGTATTTCAGGCTATACTGATCATATCAATGAGAATGGTAATGTATGTGTGTTTATTATGATTAACAGAACTGTGTTCATGTTGCCTTTTCAATTTGAATGGAATTCATTTTCTAAAGTTGCTGAAGATGAACATTAAATACAGAGAAATGATCAGTGAATAAGCTCCTTTAAAACCCTCTTTACTCCTGTGTCAAATCTAGTAAACTTACTATAAATTAATCTTCAAAATTAAATGTTATTGACAATTGTGGACACAAATACCCAAAAGAGGGAAGAACCTGATCTTTGTAACAACAAGTACAGTCAAACAACTTGCACTGAGCACGAGAGCAAATAAGGCTCATGAATTTCAGTAACAGCACATGTAAGTATAAAGGTGGAACACGAGAGCAGCTTTACTGGAGACTGAGCCCACCAAGATACTCTGGTTTTTCATTAATGAAAAAATAAGTTTGGCTGCCCTAAAGATATATCTTAACAAAATAATTAACTGTACATGAACTGCTGTACCACTATCAGAGTGGAGATAGTCCAGCCTATAACTTCAGGGCATATGCAAAGAGAACAAAATGGCTGAAGTAGTGAGACAAATTCTGTTTACATCAGAATTCAAACACAGGTGGTTTGTTTTGATCTTTTTTTAAAAAAATTTTCCTCTAGCCTTTCTTCTCTGGGAGCAATTCAAATAATTGTATTGCTTAATTGCCTTAAGACTTGCTCCAGCAAACAGGGAAAAATGTGCAGAAAAGGAACAAGCTTTTTTCTAAAATATTGAGTGAGGATGTCCCTGCTCATTGCAAGGGGTTGGGCCACATGACCTTCAAAGGTCCTTTCCAACCCAAACCATTTGATGATTTTCTCCAAACAAAATGAAGGCTTTTCCCTACTAGAGCTTGTAGATATGGAGAGAGGTCCAAGAGAGATGATTTGACAAGGCAGATGCACCAGACAGAAGTTTGTCCTGAAGATGTGCGACCCAAACACTTTCAGGACGCTCCTCCAGACCCCAATGACAGCACAGAGAGGGCAAAACTGGCCTGTAGTGAAGGAGAGGTGATTCAGGAGTACCAGAGGATGAGAGAGCAGAGGTCTGAGGAGTTGATAAAGATGGTGAGATGGAGGTTTCCATGGAAATGGAACTTTTTTTGGCAGCAGAAACAAGTTCCTGTGATCTATCATCAATGTCTGTCCATCCAAACACGGGTGGACAGAAGCCTGGGCAGTGTGTTGGACTCCTGTCTGCTCACTAAAGATATTCTCACCCTACTTTGTACTTTTCTACATGAATATTATTAAACTTTTAATCTGGTGCAAAGAACAGGGAATTTTATAGCCTATTCTGGGCACAGCAATTCTCATCATGAAGTTATTAGCAAGAAGGAATGAGCAGCAATTGTGAGGGAACAATGAGGTTATAATCATAACTTGTTCTTCCCCGTTCCAAATTATGCTCCTGTGAGCTCCATTTTGCTCTAACCGGGAGCTGCTTTTTAACCTGGGAAATTTTCAATAATGAAGCTAAGAAGGAAATCACTGGACATTTCTCTGAACCATAAACTTCCTAGAAATGCAGAGGGAATGTCATAATCAGCAGGTTCATGGCTTTCAAAGGGCTGTGTTCATCTGACAGTTCCTTCAATCATTTTTTAGTCAAATACCTCTGTAGCCGTTGAGCCATTGTGTAATCCCCCCACACACCTGTAAATGATAATGTGGGATGTCATGATTTATTTCATAGCATAAAAGCTCTTAAATGAATACTGACAGCACCATTAGTGTTCTGATCTTGAACTGAAGTGCAAGTCAGCTCTGCTTAAGTCATCATTCTCATGAGCCACAAATAAATGTGCGGTTTCAAAAGGTGCTGGAGGTTAATCAGAGCTGAATTAGTCACGAAAAATTCATAGAGAAGGGAGCAATTCAGGAAATGACACGTTAAAGCTCTAACCCCAACACGGTTTGTCTGAGCAGCCAATGCCAAAGACCCCAGGATAACAAAACTTGGGCTGCAAACTTGATTTATTCTGAATTAACTGAGAGGTGCTGCTATTACTTCAGCAGTGCATCTTGGGCTCTCACTGCTCCCACCTCCTCCTGGGACCTGGTTGCCACTCTTGGCAAGCAGAATCCAACTGGGCTCCACAAGCCAGGACTTCTCTTTGCCTGCAGCCTGCTGGGACAAAGTAAAGCAGAGATAACTAAGTTAGCTTAGCTAATAATGCTCTTAATTTATCCCACTGAGAACCATCAATTACTGTTGTTGTGCCCTGAATCTCAGGTTCCTCAATAGCAGCTTCTAGAAAAGAAAATGAGTCCTTCTGCTTGCACTGAAATAAGATGTTTAATTTCTATTCTTAACCTCTTCTGAGCTAATGGTGATTTGTGACTGAAGTACTGATCTACTTCTTTTTCTAAAATTCATATTCTGTCTCACTTGCTCCTTAATGCAAAGGTCCTTATTTGGTTGTTCTACACATTGAAATGATTTTTTTCCCCCTCATATGGGTATTCTCTTTTTTTGGAGGTGAAAAACTGGATGCCTGCCCGCCCTTGGAGCCTTATAAATTCTGTTGTTTTATAAATATTTATCACGACTATTTTCATGCCAACAGCTGTGATCCTTTAACATGCAGAGCTTGTTTTATGAAGGGTCAAGCACTCTGTGCCTCTTCCCAGTTTCCAGGTTTCAGATTGTTCCTGTTTGACACTCTGCTAGCAGGGCTCAAAATAATTCAAGGAGGAACAGTTTCTCTTAATGAGAAATAATAGTTTTCTTTCTCAGTACAGCTCTCATTCAAGTTTAGTCATTATTTGTACCTTTATTTGCCTGTTTATCCAAGGTATTTAGTCCAATCATTTAAAGGGATCAGAATCATTCAAACAAAAACCTAAACCACTCACCCTCTCAAAGTGGTTGGTTTGTTGGTTTGTTCTTGAGTCATCCATAATAAAAAGTCAACAGGCAGTTTGTATATGGTCATTTATTAACTTTTTGCCTTAGATGAACTCAGAACACCTCAAAAGGGGAATATATATATTTCCCAAAGAGATTAAATCCCATTGACCTTCCTTTTCCCTCCCTATTACTTACAAAAGGATACAGCAGTAATTCCACACTGTTAAATAAACCCAGATACTGCTATATTGGTGTGCTGAGCTGATTCCTCATTCCCAGTGAAGTGTTTCTTTTCTCATTTAGAGCTCCTAATGGGACCCTGATTAGTGGGATGAGATGGCCAGCCTTCAGCAGTACTGAGCAAAAATATTTGACACTAAGCACCAACACTCCAGAGATACGAACAAAACTACGGGCTCAGCACTGTCGGTTCTGGAAACACTTTTTCCCCAAAGTCCTGGAAATGACAGGTAAAAATTCTTTTATAGATGTTTTGACATAAAACTTTTATGCAAAGATCGTTTGCTGGCTATTATTGTGGTACCTGAGTTCAAATCATTATATAACTGAGATGTTGGGGTGTTGGATTAAACTGTCCATGTTTTGTATCCCAGAACAAGCCCTGTCCTTCTGGCCACAGGCCAGGACAGAACCTGGGGACAGATCAAGGCCCAGGACTTGGTGATAGGGAGTTTCTCTGTCCCAAAATGCAGGGGCAGCCACAGTGAGTGCTGCAAATCCTTGTTTTCAAGGTAGCCCCTGCAAGAGTCTTGGTGTTATGAGGCTCTGGGTTCCTGGGGGCTGGAGAGAGCAGGAAAAGCAATGCTAAAGGTGGGGTTTGCACTGGGCTTTCTGGAGGCTTTGGATGGTCTGTATAAACTGAGGCTGTTCTATTTGGATTGTATTATCTGTTGTTTATGGGATTCTATTATTATGCAGCTAATCCACAGAGGATATTAAGGGTGGTGCTACTGCCAAGAGGAGATTCTGGTTTCCATCTCACGTGAGAGCCTCGTGTTTTATTTCTGGCATCAGTCATTGATGACAACCAGAGACTGCAGGATTTGCCTGCACAAAACAGAACTGGGTTGTGCCTGACCCTGTATGCAAGAGGGTTATGAGATCTCATTACCTAGAAAAGTATAAGGGACTGCTTGAAACTGCAAGTCCAGTTGAACACAGAGAACTCAAATTTTTAGAAGGCCAACAGCACTCTTTTTGCAAAGCCCAGCAAACAGAACAAGCCTCTGTGCTTTGGATTTCAAAAGGAATTGATTTTACAAAGTGATTTTGCAGCTCTGGAACCACATTCTGCAGTTTCAAGTCTCATTTGAAAAATAAGATACACATTTAAAATGTTAATTAGTAATTTAAAACCTTCCTGTAAGCCTCAGTCTGAATGCTAGTCTTAAAAATATGTAAGTCTTAAAAATATGTAAACTGTCATGGTGAACAGATGATTCCCTCTGAAATAATTTATTCCTTCCTCATTTGAGTCTATGACTGTATTATGGCTCAACTTTTATCCCCTCTCTATTCAACAGATGTTTTTCAATTAAATCAGGAGAAGCAAAATCAGTAGGTGACATGAATCATTTATGAGCCCCACTCTGTGATTTTAAAATCACACTGTACCAAATTACAGATGGATCTTGGGCAGGTTTCAAAGATTCTGACGAGCCGTTTGTGCTGAGCCAGGAGAACTCAACTGTTTCCCATATTTCTTGAACCTGCCTGGGAACCCCGATGGAGAAATGTGGATGCTACAAATGTGCTGAGCAAGAGGAGGTGCCCTGGGATGGGCAGGAGGGAACAGATCTCCAGGTCCTTCACCACCACGAGTCTTGGCAAGGAGAGCAGGGTGGCTTTGCGTGGTCCTGTGGTGGGAGGGATGACACAGCAACACCCAGGATCTGCCAGGAGACAGAAATACATCCCTTTGCCACATTCAGTCATTTACAACATAAATTTACATAATTTAATTACAAGAAATTCATGAGAATATTCTTAGCGAAAAGGAAAGAGTCCTCGTGTCTGGCTCCTAATATAGAGCTGAGACAAGAATGTTGTGGAGGGGTAGCACTGCTTTGTCATGGATCTACATCTGTCAGGCCTTGAAATGTTGGAAATATAAACCCACAGCTTTTCCATTATGTTCCTTATGCAATGTTATACAATTCTGGCAAAAAAGAAAATCTCCTTAAAATTCTGCTTAAACCCATGATATAATATTTTCTGTTGCAATAATTTTCACTGAAATATGATTTTGCATTTCTTCTCTCCTTTCATGCCCAAAGGACAGTGCATACAATAAATACATGTATTTTCTCATTTTCTGAGAGCTTCTCTTTTCTATTCCTCCTTCCATTGCAATATTCTTAGAAAAAGTTTGTTTTGAGGTAATGTAAGACAACAGAGAACAAGAAGCAAGGAAATTTGATGTTATTATTACAAGTTCAAGTAGGGTTCAGACAGACAAAGTGGAATTCTCTCAGGCAGAACCTGAAGCGGACCATCAAAGCAGCTCGTTTTGCAGAAATGGCAATGATTTCTCAGGGTCAGTTGATCAGGATGGGCTTGGTAAGCACTTGCTTAGTTCCTGAGCTACTCCAAGCACCAGCTTTGCCACCCTTCGAGGCCTTTTCAGCCTTTAATGGGCAGCTCTAAACATGTCCTGCATCTCAGCAAGGCTCTCCCCATGCCAGGCTGGGCAAGACCACTTCCTTGAGGCAGTCAGATATATGAGAGAGGAAAATATTCATCCATCTTTCCATCTTTATTGTTAGATAATTTACATTTGCCTCAAGCAAGCAAATCAGATTGTATTAAAAATAAAAACCTGGTTATGGATTAGAAAAATGAATAAGGAAAGAATAAAGCTCACACAGTAACACAAGAGTAACAGCCACATATAAAATATGGCCTTGATATCTCTCGAGTACTTTGTAGGATTTTGGAGGATTTCTCAATGTCTTCTGGAGTTTCCATATATAAATCCATAATAGGGTCAGATCTTGGAGTTTTGTGCCCAACTGGGTAACAATCACTGGCATTACATGAGTTCTAAATTCCAACTGGACACAATTACTACTCAGATTTTCACCCTGTTTCAAAGGCACTGGGCACACCCTCATCCCCCTCGGCCCAAACCAGGCTGGGACCTCTCAGATTTAATCTTCCCTCTGAGGCTGGGAGCACTGGGACAAGCCCCCCAAGATTTTCCTGATGGCTGCTTCTAAAAGGAACACGCCAGAGGGACAGTAAACACTAACTGACTTTTAAGTAGCTTTTAGAGCAATCATATGCTAATTATAAAAGCATCTATGCTAGACTCTACCTCCTCAGCACAGTCTTTAATGCATCCAGAGCCCTCACTATTTATATATGCCTGCTTCCTCTTGATTATAGAGAGCTGCAGGCAGCCAAGCCTTCCATTTACTCTTCCATTACTATCTTAGTGTGCCTAATACATATTTTTCCATTTTTTATATTACTGCATCATGTATCATCTATAAAGAAATCAAAGCAGGTAACATAAATACATTATGTTTTAAAACCACCCTAAAAAGATTTTGTACTTCAAGGCAGAGAAAAGTTCAGCCTCTTGACCAGTGAGTAACAAAAATAAGTGTATTTGCTATGATCCTTCAAGCAGTATTTGGATCCCACTGAGCTAAATACTCCAGGGAGTAAGAATATTAAAAATTTGACTAAATAGAAAAGCTCATCATTAGAATTAGTTTTGAATTTCCACAGAAATGTGAACTAGTCAAAGGTACCCTCAGCAACCTAATGACAGAGCAAAACTTTACTCTTTGCACCTTTGGACAATAGGTTTCTGTACTTTAACAATCTGATTTCTTTGTGACTCCAGTACCTTCCATAACAGCCCTTAAAACAGTTCATCTTCCAGAGAGCTCTACTGACTTTTGGAAGAATTAAAAAAAAAAAGAAAGAAAGAAATATGAAGTTCTCAAGCGTACATGGGAAAATGAATATACATTTGGGGTTACCAAAGCTTTGATATTCAGGGTGTGGTTAAAGAATCAGAGAATCACAGAAAATGAATGTACATTTGGGGTTACCAAAGCTTTGATATTCAGGGTGTGGTTAAAGAATCAGAGAATCACAGAATCATTAGGGTTGGAAGGGACCTCTGGAGATCCCCCAGTGCCAAGGCAGGGTCACTTAGAGCAGGTGACACAAGAGCACTGAACAGAGATGCTGAAATACAGATGCTCTTTGTTTTCTCCTGTCTGCACATTTGTGTAGGAACTCTCACCATGAGACTCTACAGCACAAACCTGTAGCATTTACCACACTAATGAATCAAGAAGTTTGCAGGTACCTGTAATTATGAGCTGTTGAGGAGACAAAAATGAATCCTACCTTGTCATCCCATACTAATTATATTATATCAGAACAGCTACATGGCCTTTGTCCCCATCTTAATGTTAATACACAAAACTGCATTGAAGATTAGCACTTTCTTGGCACCTCCAGCAGTTCAAAGCAGGGTATGGTGATAAACTGCACTTTGCTATAACATCATTAGAGGAAGGACTGTATGGAAGGATGTGAAATCCCAGCTGTCTGCACTGGCACTGCTGAAGAATCAAAAAAAACCCTTTTTTTTCCCTTTTTTTTCCTGTTCTGTTACACTGGGACCTCTCAGAGCACTGATTCATTGCCTTGAGAATCTCCCCTTCCCTCCTTGCCGACTTCACTGGGCTTTGTGCAGGGCTGATCAGAATTGCTCTGAAGTTTGGGTTGCCTAAATGACTGCAGGGAGCAGAATAACCTCTGTGGATGGTTAGTGGCTCCCGTGCAGAGCCCAGAGCAGCCACCCTGAGCTGTAATTATCGGTCAGCTTGAATTCTCGAATCTTTTCCTTCTCTGCCTCCCAGCTGTCAGCTCATCCAAGTCATGGGTGGTTGCCTCAAAGAGATTGATGATGTCGGTGATAATGGGATGCATTGACTTGTGACTTCAATTTGGATCTTATCACTGCAACAAAAAAAAAAGAAAAAGCAAACAAATTGGAATCCGAGTTCTTATTTAGGCGTTTTCCTTCCCCCTTTTGTCTTTTAGATTCGTAATGGTGGCTACTCCTGAATTTTTGGTGCCTGCTTTCTCTAGCTGACTCACTTCTTCACCAGAATCTTTAAGAAGCACTGAAATGCCCCACAATTTACACTCTAGAACAGCGACTCTTAATTCAAGATGAGTCTATGGTAGAGATATTCCAACTTCTAAAGTCTTTGGGTAGACTTCAAACACATCTACACCTGAATAATTAAAGAGGGAACTGGTCTTTTTTTTTTTTCTTTTTAATTTATAAGTGGAGATTTTGCCTCAATAAGTAAAACTGGATACCCAAAATCAAGAATAAAACAAAAAACACGGTTAAGGCACTTTTCTCCAAGTAATATTAACACTGCTTCATACACTAAATTACCAATCCATTTGACTTAACAAGGGAAATTTGGCTTTACCTGAGACCCTGACTGCATCTTTACATTAAGAAACGTGCAAAGGAGAGTTCTTAGAGAAGGGAAAGCAAAATGTTGTGCAGCTTGGTAGTCAAAATGAGGTTTTATTGTTACCAGCACTTACAAATCCTCTTTGAGTTCATGGCTGCTGCAGCCTGCAGAAAAAAAAAAAAAAATTAAAAATTATCTGAACTTTTCTTTGATCTCTGATATAACCAAGCTTATTTACAACTTTGAACTGAGGGAGAAGAGTGTGGTTAATTTTTTAACATTTTTTTCCCCACATTTGCTCTTCACACTTTCCCTTTTGAACCACACAGAAGTCCAGAACTTTCCCAAGGAAAAGTATCTTGGTTTTATTTCTGGTCTCGCTGAAACCAAGAAGTAGTGTAAATCTCATTTCAAAGTCTCATTAAATTGCCATCTGGATTTCCAGACCAAAAAGGGTTGGAAATGAGTCGAACTGCAGATAAGCAACCAAATGACTGGATGCTCCTCCAGACTAAATCTCTGAATCAGTTAACTCTCTCCCCCGAATATTTTCTCTACTGATGTGTAAAACACAAAAGTATTTCATTTTCACATCACCAGTTACACTTGCAGTGCTGGCAGATCATAAAAGAGGGGGAAAGGGTGTATTTATGGAGGAAAGGGCTGACGCTCTACTGCAGCAGAAGAACATAAAGTCAAAAGAGCATAAAGGAACCATGGAACTGTTATCTCCTGAACACAATTACCAAGTTTTTTTGGAAGCCAGCTATGAGACACCAAAATATTCAGGTCCAGAATGAATAAAGCATGCCGAGATCATCAGTGGTTTCGAAACTTCTTGATAAATCTACAACTGATAGAAAACAACGAGGCACAGGGTGTGGCACAGCCTGCACATGTTACCTTTCCTTTCCTTGTTATCTGGGCTGTTCCTGCATTTCCTTGCAGTATTATCTACCTTTGGGGCTGGAGGAAGTGATCTCTGCCAAATACTCTGGGAACCTTGGGAAATTGTAAAATAAAAGTATGTAATTTTATTACTTTTCTCGCCCTCACCCTCTGCTCTGATGCTTATAACAAATTTGGCAATAAATTTGGCAATAAAGATTGCCTTGGGACACAGGATTAGTCAGCAAATGCTTTGTGGGTTGGGATGAAACAGGAAAGAGGGGATGGTTTCATGTTGACACAGTGCACATTTTACAGCATCCTTCTCCAAACCTCTGCCCTTTTTGCTTTTAACTTGGGGATTTATTCCAGGGTGAGGTGAAATCCTGGCCATGCATTGACCCCCAGCCAAACTAATGGCAATTCTGTTGGTGCCTTGAAAAAAAAAGCTGTGATTTCATTCTATCTTTACAAGCATCTATCTCATTTTACATATTGTAGTCTTCAGGGTATGCAGGTTCACTGCAAAGTATACTAAGTCAAAATAATATTTTTAGGATCAGAAAAATAAAAAAAAGTGTCTTTAAAATGGCAAATTTGATGGACAAAAGTATTATCCAAAAGCCACAAGCCCATAAGTAAAATAAATAAGTATATTTATTGCCCTGCAGTGTGCCAGGATGACATCTTTGCAGTCCTTCCTGATGGAAAGACAAAGTGTTAATCACTGAATTTTCAGTCATTCCAGGTTTTGGAAAAGAAGCAAAGGACAATCCTATAACGTATTTGGAGCAGATGACATTGATAAGCAAAATTATTTTTCAATTAGCATACAAAGAGATTCAAATTTAGATTAATGTAACCCATTTCATGTTTTACAGGAAATATTGATGAAGCAGAACGAGAGTGGAAAGCAGGATTCCATCGCTGGAACAATTACATGTCAGACTGGAAAAATCAATTTAATGATTACACCAGCAAGAAGGAGCTGTGCAAGCTCTAATTAATATGTTTACCCTCTCCAGTATGTCCACAGAACTGTTCATCAGGCAAGTGCCCAGGTAGCTTTCCAACATGTCGAGCATTAAATATGTCCTGTGGATTAAAAAAGAATGTTACAGATATAATTTTGATTCCACAGGCCTTTCATTTGTATTTGCCTTCCTATCTTAATAAACAGTGTAAGACATCTGTACCCTTTGAAGCTTCAGTGGGTTAAACAGGACTATAAAGTCTGGAGATTTATGATGTATGTGTTATTATAAATATTAGCTGCTTAAATTTACACTCCAAAGAAACAATGTAATCTGTTCGAGAAAAATGGATTTTTTTGATAAACAGAAATAGTGGTTTACAGCATTAGCATGCAAAACACAGCTGGGTTTGATCTTTAAGTGCAACACCACCACATTTAAACATTGCTTCAGAATAACTGAATTGACATAAACATCAAGATACAATAACTTTGCTGGACACAGAGAACAGTATTTGCTTGTTAGACCAAAAAGTTTTAGGGCTGCCCTCAAAGTGTGAATCACTGCTCCTTTCTGGCCAAATCTGTAGAACAAAGCCATGGTGGGAGGGGATTCAAACTGTGTTTTGAGAGTGCAAATCATCAGCACTCAGTGTGCAAGTGCTGGGGTGAAACAAGGCAGAAAACACGACGTCTCTGCTTCCACCACCCTCATTTTTCAAGGAGGAGGGAACTACAGACTCCCAGGTAATGAACCCACAGCTTGCCCTGCTCAGGCACCTGCTGTCTTCACCTGGTGGAAGTCCCTCCTTTGGAGATAAGCTCCAGTTATGATAGTTTTTGTCCACTGAGTTGCCTCCTAGTCAAGGGACAGCCCCATGGAACATGAAAGACAAGTCCTTAGACCTGCAGAACAGGAGCTGGCAGGTTCACAGAATGTGCCAAGCTGGAAGGGACCCACAGGACCCCACAAGGATCGAGTCCA
Source organism: Xenops minutus (assembly GCA_035221455.1). Lineage (NCBI taxonomy): Eukaryota > Metazoa > Chordata > Aves > Passeriformes > Furnariidae > Xenops > Xenops minutus. Next base: position 2,647,537 of record JAWWEE010000010.1, on the reverse strand, counting down.
ATTCCTGGCCCTGCACAGGACCATCCCCAAGAATCACATCAAGAGAATTGTCCAGATACTTCACCAAATCATTCAAGAACCAGCCATGAAAGCTGTGCTCAGCCAGGAGGGTGGGACCTGGCCAAAAACTGCTCCTGGGGAGGGTTGGGAATGGCATCACCCCAGGGGAATGTTGTGCCCCTGGTGGGGAGGACCCAGCTCTCTGAAGGTCCAGTGAGCTCTAGCTGCCATCTCCCACACCCCTTTCTACCTACCTGAGCTGACCCTATTAGAAGCTTCTAAAAACCCCCCTTGGATAATTCTTTTTCCTACTTCTCTGCTTCCATGATGATGGGGCTGGAATTTTTATGCCTGAATAACACCTTAATTGGCAGCTTTTCGCTGGCCCAACTGGGAGGAATAAATGCCAAAAATGTGATGAACCTAAGTAGTATGTAAAAGCAACAAGGCATCTCATAAATAAATTATCCTGAAGCATTCTGTAAATGCAATAGCATCTCAGTGCACCTATTTTCTGTTCTGGTGATTGCAGGCTCTTGCAAAATGCCTCCTTGGATTGAGGAGAGTGAAGAGATCTAGATAATGAACAGAGAGTGTTCTCTTTCTGGCAATCACTTTGACCACACAGGATCCCTGCACTGAAAGGATTTATTTATACAGAAAGGCCAACTTCTGCAAGAGATGATGGCTTATCATCTGTTCAGTTATTTCCAAGAGAACACAATTATTTCCTGCCTCCATTGTGGCAAACCACCTTTCAGCACAGTGTTTCAAAGGCTACCATGAAACCTGCACAGGGGGGGTAAAAAGAGTCTGGTCATTTCAGAACAAGCTGATCAAAACTTTAAGCTACCTGGGATTAAAAAGCCCTCTTTATGCAGCACTATATGTTTATAACACAGGTAATTAGCTCATTACATACATTAGCAAATCTACTGCTCTTGGAAGTGGCGTGGAGAGCTGTGTCAGTGTAAAGAGTATTTATTACGGGGTATTTATTGAATATTGAATATTCCTCATGCTGGTGATGAGCTGCTGAAAATAAACAGGAGGATGAACTTTCTGAGCAGTCCTGGCACTCCCCATTTCATTTCTGTGCTTCACAGATGTGTGGGGTGCTGATCTGCCACAAGGAGCCTTGACAGCACCAGCAGCACCTTTGGAAGCAGCATTTGTTTCTTCAGATATCCTTTTCTTAGCCATATTTCTCTATCCATCTGTCTGATCAGCCTAATCAATGAGGGAAAAAATATCTGAGCCAATTAAAATGTAAAATAACCTCTGGAAAGGACAGGTGGAGAAGCAGATTATAAAATATTTTGCTGGGAAAGTGACCATGGTTTGAATAAAGCAAAGGTTAAACCACTTTTTGAATTGTGGTTTTACTGATTTTCTTGGTGTGAGTTGGTGGCTTTGTATTTATTCACATGCTGGGGAATAATATCTCTATTTATCATTCATATAAAATCAATACATCATGTAGTTATATATTCACGTCTCACACATGCAAAAAAACCCAGTACTTGGATGTAAATGGTTAAAGTCATGAAGAATAAAAGGAAAAACCTGTGTCATTTCTTAGTATTATCTTCAGACCCTGCTGAAGATGAAATGTTGTTAATTATGTTTTATTTTCACTCAGAAGAGCCAAGAAACACAAGTTGCTCTGTGAAACCAGAAGAAATGTGTTGATTCTTTCTTACCATCCTTGATATCCAAAGCAAGACTTCTGAATTTAGTCACGGAGCTGCAGAAAGATTATAATGAAATGAACTGCAGTGCCAACAAAACTGTTGGCATTAAAGCCCTTGTCATTAGGTTTATAATATACCAGCACAATGGTGAAATGACAGACACTTCACATGTATTTTAGAGACAGCTGAAGTCAAACATGTCCCAATAAAACTGTTTAATTAAAGCCACTTTTTTTTAATTTTAAATATTTTATCTGAAGGAATTTGGGTTAGATAAACTTTTGGTAATACTAAGCATTATTTGAGTGAAATCCCATCTGTCCTGCTGGAGAGAATTGGGATGTTTGTGGTGTCCTGTCTAGGGCTGATCTGCAGGGCTGGATCAACCAGTGTGAAAGCTTTTCCTCTCTGAACAGGGGCCTTCAGCCCTCCAAAGTTGTCTGTAGCACAACCAAGACCCCCCCAAGGTTTCCAGGCTCCCTCCCAGCTGCAGATTTTCCACTCACAGCTTGGATTTTTGAGATGGGTGCTCAAAACTTGCTGTCCTGAGCCTTGGCCATCACTCCCTACTGATAACTCCAAATTTCTGTTTATGTGCAAGTCTGGTTTTTTGGCCTTCTTTGGTCACTAGAGGCTCAGGTTATTTATATAGCAGAGATTAGTGCTCTACAAACACAGATAGACGTGTCCAGTTTAGATCTTCATCAGCAGACAACTCATCTCTATCAGCTCATTGTTGGAAAGGTATCTTTGCAACCTAAGGAATCAAAGCACTTTTTTTTAAAAAAAATATAATTTTAATTAGAGTGCTGGAGAGAAAATTGCCTTAGTTTGTGGAAAGCTGATGGAGGTACTGATGTTCCTGCCACAACAGATCATCAGCAAGATATTTGGCCCATTATCCTGTGCAGATCCCACACGGATTCATCCGAATGTAACATTAACAGAGGAGAGATATATATTTGTCTCTATCAACATCATAATGGCATCTTTGTGGGCTTGATTATGGTTTATCATTTCTACTGGCTCAGCACCCCTTCTGCCACATCAGCACAGCTATTTAAGGGACATAAAAACGTCACTGTACTTCAGATACACCTGCAGTGTGTCCAGCCCATGAAGAGCAGCCTGAGCTGTCACTGCCAAGTGCCAGCCTGCCCACACAAGGCTCTTACCTTCCCTCCCCTCCATCTGGGGGAGAAAATTTAACAAGGGGGGGAAATAAAACAAAACAAAAAAAAAAACCACAAAAAAACAAGTAGGGAGAAAAACAAACAAACACAGGTGAAAAAATCTAAGGGGAAAAAATAGTTAAAAAAAATAAAACCAAAGGGAGGAATTAACAAATAAAAATACTAGGGGAGGGATGGGAAGAAAAAAAAAAAACACAAGGGAAAAAATGAAGGGAGAAGAAAGAATTTAAAAAAATCCAAAGGGAGGAATCAAAAAAGTTAAAAATTAACAGACAAGGATGGGAATAAAAAACAAAACCTAAACAAAAAAACAAAGGGGGATAATGGAAAAAACCCTCAATGGTGGGGAGAGAAAATATAAGGAGAGGGGGAAAAAAAAAGTCGAAGTGAAAAAAAAAAAAAGAGAAAACAAGAACTTTTGCCCCAGAATGAACAACTGCAGGGTTTATTTAACACCATGCCCAGAGGTACTGAGCATCCCAGTGTCTCCAGCCAAAACCCCTCCCCTGGAATTGCCAAAGAAGTTGAGGAATTTGACAGTGATTTGGAATCCGGGGTGAGGAACGAGCCGGGCTTGGGGCTGCTGTGGAAAGTGCTGGTGCTGAGAGCTCTGTCCCTGTCCTTTCCCTTCCAGCCCATGGAATTGGGGACCTTTGCCAAGCACTCCCTGCCCTTGGCTGTGCAGGGAGCCCAAAGCCCAGCACCTGTGGAGGGAGGGAGCTGTGCAGCTGGACATGGTCCCTAGGGCTGCTCCAGCTGGAGCATGTGCCACAGGCATGGGTATTTGGGGCAAGAATCCATCAGGGGAAAAAAAAGAAGAAAAAAGAAGAAAAAAGAAGAAAAAAGAAGAAAAAAGAAGAAAAAAGAGGAAAAAAGAAGAAAAAAGAAGAAAAAAGAAGAAAAAAGAAGAAAAGAAAAAAGGACAAAAAAAAGGAAAAAAAAAAG
>JAWWEE010000010.1:2625853-2643605 GCA_035221455.1 Xenops minutus | reverse complement strand
AAGAAAAAAGAAGAAAAAAGAAGAAAAAAGAAGAAAAAAGAAGAAAAAAGAAGAAAAAAGAAGAAAAAAGAAGAAAAAAGAAGAAAAGAAAAAAAATAAAAAAAAGAAAAAAAGAAAAAAGGAAAAAAAAAAAGAAAAAAGAAAAAAGAAAAGATTCCTGGCTGAATTATGAGTATTTTTCTCCTTGCTCTGTTTTTATTTATCCTCATCTATCCGCAGCTCGAGGTGGGTTTGCTGTTGGCAAAGCGATTGGTGAGGGATGAGAGTAAAAAAAGCTTATTTTGTAAACGAAAATCTTTAGCAAAACAGACAATTTTAGCTGTTTACAGGGTGGAATTTTGGGATCTTCTACAGGAATTTGGTAAGTGTGTGCACAGGGTTAATAATTAACAACCTTGACTGGTGCTGTGAGCTGGGGGACCACATTGTGTGTCCTTTAGGGAACGTGCATCCATTCCCACAGGTTCCCAACCCTTCCAACAACATGAGGGTGCAAGTTTAGATGTTCCACTTAAATCCAACACCTTTTTGGTCTTTCCTGAAGAATAAAACACTCACAGGACTTTCTGATGTAAATCCACACCTCAGCCAAGTTAGTCCCTCGCAGTTAAAATTCCAAACGCTTTCCCTCGGATTTCGGTTGTTTCAGGAGCAAATTTTACGAACAAACATAATTAGCCATTTTGAAATGTTTGGTAAGACAAGATAATTCCTTCGTGACCCCTGCAGAAATCTTGAGGCAAGAGCTCTGATCCTCCTGTTTTAGCAGGGAAACCTTGCAGGCTTTGTTGATAAACCAGATTAGTGGCACTCACACAAACTTTAACTCCTACACGTGATGACGACAAGGCACTGATGTGAATCTACAATTAGTGCAGGTGTGAAGTTTGGAGAGGCTTTTAATTGGATTGCAGGTGAGATTAAATCAGGCTTCCAGGCAAGCTGCAAGTGCTGAGCTGGAGGGTTTAGTCACATAATGATTTCAGTGAGTTTGGGGAGAATTAGGAAGGAAAATGAAGCTTAATTCCAGCACAAAAATGAACAATGAAAGAGTTTCCTAATAGCTGAGAGCACTTAAAAAGGCTGTGGGAGTGTCTGTCTTTTGGGATTTACTGAATCTGGTCACTTCATATATATCACTTTTTAAAAATACTGTACCTTTTTCAGGGATCTGGAGATCACCAGGTAATCATTGTTGTATTACAACTGAAAATTATCTATTTCTTCCAAATCCACCTATTTGCCTGAAAAAGAAGAGCAGCTTCTGATCCTTTCAACTCTGCTCCCTTTTAATCTATGCCATGGCTGCAGGAGTTAATGCTTATAGAACCAGCTACCAATGGTGTAGGTGGTCCCTGAAGTTTGGGAGCGCTGGGGTTAATTTCTTTAATTCATAAAGTATTTATAAGTCCTCAGACAGACCGAGGAGTGGTAAAAGTGTGTAGGCAGAAAGGAGTTATCACCACACCTCTCCATCTTCCAAATTAAATTCCCTCTTGCAGCATTTCTAATCACTCCAGGGCACCTCATCATCCTCTCTCCATTAGAGCCTGTGCAGCACCGTTTCCTACAAAAGAGATACATTTCAACTGAGTTTGGGGCCTGAGCTTATTTCATCATCTCCTGTGCCAGACAATTAGGGCATTAACCCAGAAAAAGCAGCGAAAATGTGACTGATCGTTTATCAAGAATTGTTTGGAAAGTCATACACAGGGACCTTATTTAGCACGGGCAGAACCAGCTGGAATTGCACATCCAAAATGATACTTCTGAAATATTAAACGTTCCTTACTCACTAATTACAGACATATCAATTGTATAGGTACAGCATCAGTAATTAAATAGCTTTAACTATGTCTAATTTTTCCTGATTTAAAGCAAATATTTTTTTTTTTAATTAGATGTTATAATTGCGGGGGGGGAGGGGGGAAATGTGTTGCTTTGCTATCTTTCAATATTTGTTTTATCTAGACATTCATCCCATTTCATGTTCCATTTTCAGGGCTACAGTGATGAGCATGGTTAGAATTTTCCCCATCTCTGCTCTTCAAAAGAGCTTCATTCTGTAGCTCTCACTGCAAGGATAATTCTGGTTGCAGAAATAATTATTACAAACCAAACCTGCAATTTTACTAACATTCCATAACATTTCCATATCCATCCATCTTTGGGAGTGATCCAGCACTCCCACTTTTAGACCACTGGGTGACTTTCAGTTAATTAAAGTTTTGCCATTGCCTTCAGCAGAAGCACAAGAGCTCCTTTGAGTGACATTTCCAAACTTCTCTAACATTAATAATCTGGGAGATATTTACTATTTAAGGATAAAAAAAATCCACACCTCAGAACATACTTTTCCCACAGATTTCTCTTAATGATGAGCTAAACAGGAGAGCAAAGATGTGAACAAATTGTAATTATCTACTCCTCTTTGTGGAGAGAAATCCACTAAGTGCTAACTAACTCCATTTGCTTTACACATCCCATATTTCTATACATTCCTAGTGAATGGACTCTGAAAAATGGAAGCAGAAATCAGAATTATCCTCTTCCCATCCCTGGAAAACCTGGCAGTGGCTTCAGCCCTCCTGAGGGTCCTCTGTTCCCTCATCAAACTCTCCACAGTTTACTTTCATTGGACCATAAATGTGATCCACTGAACACTTCCCATCCTTAGCCACACTCAGAGTATATATTATTTAAAATAATAAGATAATATATCCTTAAATTCCTTTCTAGAGAGGCGTCATGACAACAAACCACTCCAGGAACTCCCAAGCCTGGGACTGTCCCTGTTAGTCCTGACTGTAAAGGGGGATCTTAATCAAAACTCAGCCTGGAGGTCTCTTTTGCTCCAAGAATCTGATGGCTTGGGTCTAAAGAGTGAAATCTGCAGCCTGAATTCCTTCCATTTCCATGGATATTACTGTCACAAACTCCTCAAAACTAGGTTACTGCTGCTGCACTCTGGTCTACAATGAATCCATGGCATTTGACATTCATAACTCCACATTTATAAAAGCAGATTAGTCCATTAAAGACCTTCCTGATAATGGTTCTATCAAAGCATACATTGCCTAAAGCAATACAATTATTGGTCAATAATTCCTCTTTAGCTGTCTCCATTACCATCCTTTTATTTCAACACTTGGCTTCTTCCCCTTTGATCTGCTAATTATCTTTTTGCCCTCTGATCCTCTTTACAATTCCCTGGCAATTTGATCCATTAATTACAGTGCCCATATTCCCTCTTTTCTGCAGAATGTGCATTTTTTCTGACCCTCTTCACCTTTCTTCATACAAATACTTTCTGTAGGGTATATCTACTTCTATATAAATAGGGAAAGAAAATGCTATAATTAAAAGTATCATTGTATTTGCTTTGCAAGCCTTTGGGCTTCATAAAAGTGTCTTAATAGTTTGTCATTGACTTAAATTTTTATGGGAATGGGCACTCTGGTAAATTCTTTTGACTCCATCTTCAACTACCATAAACACTTAGATTTTTTTTTTCTTCCCAATATTAGCAAACATAGATTGTATTTCCATCCTGCAGACTCTAATAAATACAGAGTTTCTGCTATGTTTTGGATATATATTATAAAAAAGTATTTTCTGATGGAAGGCTTTTCTCACTTTATGAGAACATGGCTCATGAATTACTGGATTCTCTGCAGTGCCAATTTCCCAGACCCTCCCAAGCCAGACTTCCAGTGCAACCTAAATACGTCCTAGATTGGGAGAGTTTAAGGAAGACAAACTCAGGCTGTTCACTTGTGCCATCCAGAAATGAAGCTGCAATGGAAAGGGGGAATTTTTGAGACTGGGGAGCAAAGGTTTGGCAGCTGCAACAGAATGCTGGTGTTTGAAAACTGGATTTCCTGACTTAACCATGATCAGGAAATTCTGTAAGAATTCCGAAAAGTGTCTCGTTCTACAAGGCAGTCTCTGACACTGCTGGGTCTCCTCAAAGTTTGTGCAAAGAAGAGAACATTTAAACCTCCTCTCTCTCATTTAGTCTGCTGGTGGTGTGGGAATTCTCCTGTTAATATTTACCTACCTTTTTAACCTCAGAACAAGCAGATTTAGTTCAGGACTGAGGGCCTGGGAAATCTCCATCAATAAAGCACAGCAAATCTGCAAATCTCATTTTATTCAGGTTTTTTGTGGCCCTTGGTTGCAAACCCTCACTTAGTCCTTTGGCCAAAGTTACCAGCTGTTTAAAGGAATGGGTTTGTGCTGTGTCCACTCAGATTAACTCAACAACTTCTCATTCCAGAGAAACCCTCGTAGAGTTGCCAAGTAATGATCATAAATGCCATATTTTCCTTTTTGGTGTAATTTCTGCTTGAAAAATGATTGATTGGACCCTTCTTTTCTTGTTTAAATAATCTTCATGATTTTTAATGTAGAGAATTCATTTCACTTTCTCTGTTGTAAAAGAAAAAACCTCTCATTTCTGTGCATCCAATTCTTTTCAATCAGATTACTCTTGTAAATATGCAGATTCCAAAAGCAAAATGCATCTTGCAGAGCAGAGGTACCTTCTTGCACATTCCCAAGGAAAATCTCCTAAGGAATAACATTCTTCTTGCCCAATTTCAAAGCAAAAGTGTGCTTGTTGAATATAGTCCTGTCTAATCATATTGACTTATTCCTCCTTTTTTTTTTTTCCCTTTTAGACCTACCTGATAGCATATAATTTGCCATTTTTCACATTAGTTCTTAAATAGCTCACACTTCCTTGCATCACGAGGTGCTTCACAGCTTTTCAGTAATCTGATTGTTCAATTGTCTGAATATGTCTTGACACAGAAAAGAGAAGTACAAGATCAGCTTGAAATACCTTGAAATACAGGAGGCCATTTCAGCGTAACCGAAGCAGGTAATGGAGAATTTGTGAAATAAAATATAAAGGAATGAATTGTGGTCTGCAATAAATATGTGTGCCGCTCCAGGGGTATTTCTGTTTGAATTATGCACCTTCTCCTTCACTGTTTGGGAAGCAGGGCTTGTCTGCTTGACTTCACTTTATAGTCCCCCAGCCAGGTATCTCAGCAGCTTCTGAGACACCGAGTAATTCAATGCCACGGGGAGAAGTTTGGGCCACTGATTGATGGCAGATCTCAGACCTGCCAAACACAACCAGAGGTGGCCAGAACTGCTGACAATGTGCTTTTTCTTCACTTCCACCTGCTTTATGGAGGAAAACTTTTTGCTGCTTCCTTTGGTGGAACCTGGTGCCATCAAATATTCCATCAATCACATTGAACAGCTACTGAACTTCAAACCTGGATTTGTGACTAACCTGAAATGTGCAATAGTAAAAGAAGAAACCCACTTATCAAGAAAATCTTCAAAGAGCAGCACCCTTACCTGTCATCAAATAGCCTTTCTGTGTGTGTGAGTAAAATGCTTCTAGTCAATATTTAGAGTATTAAAACCCAGCAAGATAAATAATATGAACATATACAGTTTTTTCTACAGTGGAATCCAGAGTTCACTTGATTGTTGAAATCTCCAAATTCACATAACCCAAACATTTAGGTAATTTTCCTCTGCCATTAATTAATGTATCTTACTAACAACTAAGTAATGTCTCTATTTTCCTTCTGAACTCCTGTAGCAAATTGCATCAGGTAGGTTTTAGTTTTCCAGGTATTTTTCAGCCTTTCCTTTCTATTTCTTGCTTTTCCTCTCTGTTTCCTTTGGACTGTTACTCAGTGTTATGGAACTTGGAGAAATCTGTGAGATTCCTCTGGATTGTTTTCCTTTACTATAAAAAAAGACAAGGTGATTTCCCATAGTGGTTGCCAGCCAGGGGTGTTCCCTACACACAATTCAGCTGCAGTTCATTTCTGAATTCTTTCTTCTCTACTGTGCCTTTCCTGCCACTCCAAGTTCTTTATAACTATTAAGGCTTCAGTCTGGAAGAGCTTTCCCCAGCAACTCTGCCCTTTCACAACTGAGTAGCAATTAAAAGCCAAGATTCAAGAAATCTTTATGTTTTTATTTTTCAGTCATTTTTGATTTCATTCTCGAGGATTTTTTGCTGCCAATTACGTCAATATTTTGCAGTAGAAACCTCATCCAGGGTGAAGTCAATGAAAGCCTTTCAGCTGAAGTTTGTAGGCTTTAAAGTGAGCCCTAATTTAGCAGCTGAGCCAGCCCAAGTCTTTGAGCAGTCGATCTGAGGGTTGTGCTCTGACACACACACACAAACTCCAGAACAACTTAACATGTATTTATAACTGCAGTTGAATGTGTGAGTAAGAGCCCGTCACACACGCTCAAGAATTGCAATGTTTGCTCACTAAAACCTTCCCCACAGGAAGATTTACAAAGCAGTGAGGTGCCAACTTCACTTTTGTAGCACACACAGTTGCCTCTCCTATTTCTGCTGGGAAAGGCACAGCCTTTAAATTTGGTTTATCACTGAAATGTTGAGCCATCTTTCCTCTCCTCTTTTCTCCCTGTGCTACTTAAGCAAGAAGCTTTATTTGAACAAGAGCTCTTTAACCTCTCCATAGTAATGTTTCTCCTCCTTTCAAACTTGTGATTAATTAAAATAAACTCCAGTGATCTTGCTGGCCCTGCCTTGAGAGGAGCTGGCAGCTCGCCTTTTGATGAGGAGAGCTAAGGTGGAAGCAGTCTCCAAACAGAGCTCAGCCTGGAGAAGACAAGGCCTTATTAATGTACATAAATAACTGCAGGGAGGGTGCAAAAGTGACAGAGCCAGGCTCATTCCAGGGGAGCTTGGGGACAGCACAAGGGTCAATGGGCAAAACCTGAAACACGGGGACATCAGGAAACACATCTTTGCTATGAGGGTCACCAAGCCCTGGAATCCTTTGGGCAGGGAGGCTGTGGAGTCTCCATGCTTGAAGTTATGCAAAAGTTGTTCTGGACACAGTCACAGAATCATAGAATATTCTGGGTTGGAAGGGACTTTAAAGATTGTCTCTTTCCAACCCCATGGCCACGGGCAGGGATGTCACCCACTAGACCAGGCTGCTTAAAGTCTCATCCAACCTGACCTTGGAACTGGCTCTGGATGGTCCTATCGGGTTGGAAAAAATGATGTCCAGAGGTTCCTTCCTATGATCCTGTGAAACAGGTCCATTAGTTCAGTGCCTCAACATGAAGCACATCAGACCTGAAGATTGAGGGTGTCAAGTGCCTTTGAGGCCACAGTAGAATGAACACGTGCTGTCAAGAACTGTAAGGAGAAGGCACAAGTCATATTAGATTAGGTCCCCCACATCCAGTGAGGTTCCTAAACTGTGTGGCACCCCAAATATCATAAAATTTGGATCAATTTTTAAAACATCTTTGCTCACTTGTGAAGCCTCTCATCTCACCCTTCTTTGCTCTCCTATTTCTGTAGTAAGAAATAAACCTGTAACTTGGGGCATGCTTGGAAGTGTTTACAGATGCTCAGTAACCCCGTGAAGACTCTCATGTCCCTTTGAATTTAATGGAAGTTGACACTGAATTCAATGAAGTGTGAATTTTCCTCTCGATTTCGGGAGCTCTTTCTCTGGATTTATTATGCCTGTGATTTCACACAGTGCCTGTAAATAGTGTTATAATACAGCCACCAACTCAGCCAGAGTATTTCAATTTAGAGACCAAAGTCTTTTGCCATCAGCTGCCTCCAGTCCTCATTTGGGATGGATAATCTGGATTTAACACTCTTGGGAGCTGTCTTTTATTACTAATTTGTTTGGTTTATTTTGGAGCAATTTCTTATTATTAGAAAGGGTGAATGCCTCGCTCTTTAGGGGACGTTCAAGGCCAGGTTGGATGGAGCTCTGAACAACCTGGTCCAGTGGAAGGTGTCCCTGCTCACTGCAGGGGGCTTGAACAGGATGATCTTTAAGGTCCCTTCCAACCCGACCTAACCTATGGTATTGATAATATACTATAAGAAAAGGTTAACTTAACAAAGGTCTTACAAAGCAGAGAGATCTCAGCAGCTCCATCTGCTCCTGAGGGTCTGTGTTAGGAGCAGTGCCATGGTGACAAACCTCGTGGTGGGACCATCCACCTGCTCCTCCAAACTTCTCCCCATCTCCTGAGCAGTGACATGTGGCACTGCCAAGCCCAGTGTGCCAGTCCAAGCTGGCAATCCTATGGAGATCCCCTGCCTGGCTATGGATAAATCCCATAGAGATGTGTAACAGAAGGTTTGAGGGTATGGATTCCTCTTTTTTTTTTAGTATTTAGTGTCTAAGTAAATTGCCATCAGCAGGGTTACTGCAGTCCTGGCTCATGTGTGCTCAGGATATTTGGACTGTAAGTTCCCCTTGCAGACCAGGCTGGGAAGGTTTAGCTCATTATCCCTCTAATCCTGCTGCAAGCAGGTGCCTGGAAGGAAACGGAGTGGGATATCTGGTTACTGGGGGGTGAGGAGAAGAGTTATGCTGGGGCAGAGGCGAGCGGGAAAGGGAAGGGAATAGCAGAAGTGCCATTGCCCTGGGGCACGTACCACTGGAGCTGCTCTGTCTCCTCCCCAACCTGGCACAGTGACAGACCTGTCCCTTGGCCAGCACACGAGCTGAGGGTTTGGAGAAAGGCAAAGGTGCTGTGCTGGCAGGCTGCAAAACCTCCCCTGTGCTTCAGGCTCCAGAGAGAGGGGAGCAAATGTGAGGGCTGATGTCTCCTGGCCTCTGCCAGGACAGCTGGGTGGCCCCTGCTGAACTGTTTCTCTGCTTTCAGTTTCAACAAACATCTATGCAGAAAAGCCCAATTCAAATCAACTCACTTGGGTTGGTGCTTAAGGCTCCCCCAAAAAAGAAGTGCTTTGCTGAAAAAGGATGGACTTAAGCTGAAACACTTTGCTGCACAAAGATCTGAGTCAGTATTTGAACCGGGCTGTGCAATTTCCCATCGTTTAATGGGAAGCTCTTCCTTGTGCCTCCGGTTCTGAACAGTTCTATACATATCACTGGGAAGACTGTGCTCATCCTATGCCTCACTACATCTTATTGGGAAATTATAATGCCGCTCTATAACCTTGCTGGAGGGAGAATTTTGAGCTAATGCAGGAAAGCTGGCCTCCCATACTGATGAACAAATATTTTAAAGCACATCTCTCTGAATATCCACCTCAGTGCAGGCAGGATTTCTGAGAGAGCTGGAGTTTATATATTTAAATGTTACCACTCCCAAAGTCTGCTGAGAATATTAGAAACTTAGTTCCCATGGGGGTTTATCTTATATGGCCTTTGTCATGTTGCCCAATTATGTTGTTTACAAATTTCAGCCCCAAAATTATATAAGATCATGGACTGCAGAGCAATCCCTGGGAAGTATTTTGCCTGTTTGTTTGCTTCTGATAAAAATTTGCAAAGAAAAACCCCCTTCAGACCCACTGCTAGTCAAAAAGCATTAAAATATAAAACAAAGAGTCAGGGCTTTTGAAAAGCCTAATGTGGTCTGAGCTGTTTGACTCCGAATTTCACCAGTGCAATAAACAGGCAGCCATCCCCTCGGACCCCAATGGAACCTGCTGACGTGTGCAGGGAACTATGCTGCTCCAGGAATATTGTACCCACTCCAGCACTGCTAGCCTTGCTTACACAGTCCTGCAGCCAGCCTGGAAAGGTTCAGGCTAGAGATTCCCGCTCCCCTTGACAAAACTCACTTGTCTCATGTAAAATATCCATGTAGACTCCATCATGTGCTCATACAGGCCTAGCAGTTTCTTTCCCTAGGCTGTGATTTTCAGGATGTCGTATTGTTTGAGTGATTTCCAAATATGTGCAAGTAGAGGGAGAAGGAAAATCTATGGAAAGTTGTAAAAACATTATGTGCAGTCCCTGAAGTGGCTGAAATAATTCTGTGAGAATTATTCTCCCTTTCTTCAGCAGTCCCAACCTTTCTATTTCAGTAGCAAAAAAAGTATTTTTGGAAAGCGGACCGACATAATTACAGCACGGAGAAACCTGTAAGAAATGGTAAAACAGCACTAAAAAAACCTGCTGGGAATAACACACACAAAGGCAAAAAAGAAAATTATGTTATTTGTACAGAGTTTGTTTGGAACAAATGCAGAAAGGAGAACTCTGCTGAGTAAACTCAGTGCAGAATTATCCTGCTGACCTGGGTTGTGTATTAGGAATAGTTTAACAAGGACATTCACAATGTGATCCGTGTTATTTGCTCTGTAACTGCTCTATGGATGTGCAGAATTTATGGAAGACTTCAGATTTTGCTTAGAAGTTGATTAAAATAACCGGCATTATTTGAAGGGCTGATGAGCATGATGACAGTGTTAGGGTTGGGCTCTCCAGAGCAGGTGAAGAACAGCGAGTGGGTTTGTAAAATGCTGCTCCACCCTTGGAGTTTGTATCGCTCCAACTCTCATTCCACATTTCCTCTTCCTTAAGCGATAGGAACCAGCAGAGAAGACAAGGGAAGGAGCAGAAATATTTCCTGAGCGAAGATCCCTGGTGTTGATAACTTGTGCACGGGGATGGCAGCCCATCCCGTTTTGCAGGGCTTGCCTTGGCATGGGGCTGAGGGACAGCTCCCTTCTCCTCACCCACTGAGCCCAGTAACATGAGCAGTTCCATGTTTTCTTAGTGCCCTTTCAAGTGGAGCTCTGTTCCCTTCACACCTCATTTCTGGAGTGGTTTCTGCTCCCTCCACGTGCTCGTGGGAAGCAACTGCAGCATTCCTGTTTCGCTCCAGCTTCCTTGGGAACTCTCTGAGTGCCCTCCCTCCACTGCAGGGTGTTCCACAAAGCACACTGAAAGGGAGGAATGGCACGTCTCAAACTGCAGGAGGAAATCTGGGGGTGCTGAGCTTCCTGTTTGATCTGTCACACCATCCCCAGACATTGCCCTGCCTTGCTCTGGCCCACAGAGAGGAGCTGAAGGAATGAAAGTGCAGTTTAGCATTCCTGCAGGGAGGAATGCTGTGCACACAGCTGGAACACAGCAGGCTCAAGCCAGAACCGACATCCCCCTGGATATTAAAAGCAGAGAGAACAGGGAGTTGAACAAGCTCATTATTTAAGATGTAAGCTAGGCTTTCCAATTAATTTTTTCCTGTCTCTCATGCAGTCCCTGGCTTACTTGACCTGTGTTACACTGCACATTCTCTGACAGGAACACCACAGATAAGCCTCTTGCCAGCAGTGGCCTTGGTTATCTGGGACTGTTTGTGAATAGAAATGTGCTATCAGGATCTAAAAAAATAGGTCTGCTTAATGTCAGGGCCCATGCCAAATTAAGGCATGAGAAAAGGAGAACATTTCTGATGTGATTTTCTTTTTCTTAAATAAATTAAAACAGGAGAGATGAAAAGTTGTTTCCAGAAGATAAATACAGAAATCAAATTTTGCTGGCCATGAAGATCATAGAATAAAGATAATCAGAGCATCATTAAGGTTGGAAAAAATGTCCAAGATCATCAGGTCCAACCTTAGACCAATGCTCACCTTGTCCCCCAGCCCAGAGCACTGAGTTCCACATCCAGTCCTGCCTTGGGCACCTCCAGGGATGGGGACCCCAAACCTCTCTGGGCAGCCCCTGCCAAGGCCTGACCACCCTTTCCAGGGGGAAATTCCTCCTCTTGGCCCACCTGCCCCTGCCCTGTCCCAGCCTGAGGCTGTTCCCTCTCCTCCTGTCTCTGTTCCCTGGGAGCAGAGCCCAATTCCCACACAGCTCCCCACTCCTGTCAGGGACTTGCAGAGCCAGAAGGTCCCCCCTGAGCCTCCTTTTCCCCAGGATGAGCCCCCCAGCTCCCTTCTGGTCCATTCTCCAGCCCCTTCTGGTCCATTCTCCAGCCCCTTCCCCAGCTCTGTTCCCTTCCCTGGACACGCTCCAGCCCTTCCATGTCCTTCTTGCAATGAGGGACCCAACACTGGACATGGGACTTGAGGTGTGAGCTCAGCAGTGCCCAGCACAGAGGAACAGTCACTGTTCTAGTCACCAGGAACATGTAGGTTGTTCACAGGAGTTGTAATTATTTTCCTGTGGTCATCACCAGCCCAGCACAGTCCCTGTGGGCTCCAACAGGATCACAAACAGTCTGGGGCCAAGAGCCAGCACCTCCCCTTTTGGCCCATGTTTTGTGCAGGGTTCTCTTAAGAGAGTCAATATTTCCCAAGCCACAGAGAGAGGAGAGCAAAACAAAGAGGGCTTTGCCTTTCACACGTGCATCAAATGGAACTTTTCCTGAAATTTTCCAGATGGGCAGAATCTTCGTCACTCACAAAATATCTGTGTGTGCTCCGGGCCCAATTCCCCTGATGAATTCCTGTTTCTCTGCATACTCATAGATCTGTTCCTGTCTACCCTGCATGCATTTCAATTTCTGTAACATTTTTACATTACATATACAAAAACTGTAATCTGTGAAGGGATGGTTAGATCAAGAGAAGGACGAGACGATTCTCTTTGCTTGTCAGAACAAACAGAAATAGCATTTCTTTTTTTGCTTGTGGACTGGCAATGGGTGATAGAAACAGAAACAAAGCAAGTATATTCATTTTTTGTGTCTCTTGAAGCTAGATTTGGTTTCTTATGAAAAGTTCTCAGTGCCTTCTAGCTGGTAGAAGAGTTTGGTCGAAAGTAGATTAGAGTCACTTGTAACTATTAAAGGGAAAAAAGAAAAAGCAGTGGCAGCAATAAAAATGCTGACAATAACAGAGTGTCTTAGTCCACTGAGATTTGGCAATAATCAATACATGATGCCCTCTCTAAAAATACTTTGGCTTTTGGCAACTTTCACAATGTTCCTCCCCATAGGTGTAGATTAGACAAGTCGAAAAACTCAGAGAAACTTTGAGAAATTACTGGAAGAGCAATAAATATTTAAATCTGAGAAATACAGAGAACACCTCCAGCTGGGCAGGAGCAGACAATATTCCAGATCTGCACCAGCATAGAAAATCAATAGGACCGAGCCCATGGCTGCAAATGTGATGCTCTTGCTTTATGTTCAGGCAAGAAGCAAAGTTTATTGCAAACACTGGGGGCCTCCTTTTTTCTCAGCCCTGTGAATAAGGAGTGTCTCCACTGAACCCGAGAAAATGATCTCACTTAGTGGGAAATCAGCTCTGTTTTTTGCAGAAAGGAGGTGTTGAGAATGTGTGTGTCAAACTTCAGCGACTCTACTGAAGCACAACACGGTGTGGGTTTTTTCCTTCGTGTTTGGTACAAAGGGGCAGAGAGCATCAGCAGAGCTGTCTAATGTTCTCTGTTGAGGAAAACCAGCAAGAGAAATCAAACAGTACTTGGTTTAATTCCTTACAAAAATTTAATCATTGTTTAGCAACCAGGGTTGTTTGAAGAATTTAGACTAAATTATCAACACACTTCTCGTCGTCTTTTTGAACCTCAATATAACCCTCGCTTTTGGACCACCAAAGATTTTCCCCTCAGTATTTTTGCTGTTGTTCTTCACTTAAGATTTCAACTATTATGACAAGAACTGGCATCATAACACTCCCAGTCCATGGAAAACCAAATCCTACACCACAGGATGGAGCATCAGTTGAAGTCCAAATCCAAGTTCTTGGCAACTTGAGGCTTATTTTCTTCAGGAAGATTATCCCCAAACCACGGCCATTCCTGCCTGTGTTTGATTAAACATAGACATGATGTGACCTTGCCATGTTTCCCAGCTCACATGAAGCAAATCCTTCAGCTCATGGACCATCAAACCTTTGGGATCTCTCTCCCTTTAAAGAACATTCCATATGTGGGTGTGAAAGAAGACTGATTTTGCAGGGCAGTCACAAGGTGTGCATGAGAATGTTCTGCTGCCCAACCTCACCAGGGCCTTGAGTGGGTTCAGGAATGGCCCCAAATCAGAGTTTGCTGCAGGGATCACAAAGATGGCTTTGTGTCCTCCTGTGTTTTGATGCCAAACACCATGTTTGTGTAAATAATGAGGATGATCAGACATTATTTAGCAAATAACGCAGAGTAGGGAATTTAGACAAACGTTCCTTGGTGTGAGATTGGAGTTTAGATTCCAAAAAGATGACTACAGAAAGAAGGATGTGATGATTTGCTCCTATTAAATATGTAATTCTTGTTCACAGTGAGATGAAACAGCAAAAGTTTGTAACATTCAGCAATTCTCTTGATGGCAGTAGAGCCTTCATGACTAATCAAAAGTTCCTTAATGAAGCATTTGTGTACAGTTCTTTAGTGCATGGTTAGTCACAAATACACAAAATAAGAGGGTCTGCTGGCAGTAACTGCAGTCTGTTGGATGTAAATGGTTCCATTGTGTGCCAGGCTACCAGCACTTTTGCTTCAGATCATGTTGTTTTACATTTATGACAAGTATTTGTTTTCATCGGATAAATGTAAGTAACATAATCATGGGGCAATGAAAGCAGTAGCTTGGTATTTTCTTCATTTTGATTTTTATTTTTTTTTTTTTAGTGCAGCTGTTTTTTACCCTTTTTTGCTGTCTAAGAGAATCAACTTGGGGATTCTGACTGTGAAGGATTTTCTTTTTTCGCCTGACTAATGGCGCTGGTGGTTAATAAAGATCTGAAAAGCTTTTATTAACAAAATATCTTTTATTGCCCGGCTTTTATTCATTTTTCACACACACATAAAAGAGAGCAAAGAGGAAAAAAGCCACCAAAACGTACAGGAACACAGACATAACCTATAAAGTCTTAAAAGAAGATTGTTGAGGTAATAGAGATAACATTTTCAGACTGTAAGAGTGGAAGGTGAAGAAACATAGATCCTTTGGGAATGAAAAGCTCCCTTTAAACCTTTCCCCACACTTCCTGTGGCACAATGAGCTTTGGGTTGTAACATTATTTAGCTGTAACATAACTTATTCTGGCAGTAACTCCAGCTCTGCTGTCTCAAGGGCCACATACTTCCTAGGATACTCCATGCAATAAATATTTTGGTCTGGGTATAGGTTACACCAAGCACAGAAGAGGTGCCATATGTACACCCTGCAATCACCTCGAGCTCTTAGAACTCAGAGAAAACAGGTCTTTGTTCATACCCTCATATGTCACTTGTTTATAAGGCTGACCTGACAACACTTGGAAATAACATAAAACTTGGAGGATTCAACCCAGCACATTAAAGGCAATATCATAAAAGCATTGAATGTTTGGGGTTGGAAGGGACCTTAAAGATCATCTGGTTCCAGCCCTCCTGCCACGAGGGGATATAGTTGAGTTTCCTTTTCAAACACGAGCGCTTTGCAAGGATTCTCCCTCATGGCTTTATCCCAGTGCATTCAGGAGAAATTTTGGATGGCAACCTCATATCTGCAGCCCACCTTTCCTAAACAGCTTAGGAGATTTACAGTGCTAGTTGGTATTTAAAATGCCTACAGCTGATTTGGGGGAGAAAATGAGAGGGGGAAGCAATGTATTACTCCCTTGGGGCTTGTCTGTTCCTGCTTAGGTAAGTTTGTTAAACAGAAAATTAATTGGCCTGCAGTTATGCAAACCAACGTGAACAGTAACAGGATTTATGAGGCAAAAAAACACCAAGTGGCAGCGACTGTGTACAGATATTTCCTAAAAACTTCGAAAATCAGGTGGTTTATTGCAAGCTAAAATGCAGGAGATACCATAATTGCTACTTTTAAAAGAGATATGGGAAACACTTCAGCGCCAATTTGTCAGCAATGTGGGCTATAAAACTCTGCAGCTCCTGTTGCCAACTTCTCAGGGATGTTCTTGGACTCTGCCATGAGGAGGGACAAGCTGCCCATGGTCATGTCCACTCTGGTGGAGTGGGGGCATCATCTGTGGGTACAGGTGGTGGGCAAAGGGTGTCTTCTTCTTGTCCAACACTGTCTGCCTTCTCCTGCTGCTGAATGTGGCTGTGGGTGTTCACCCATGAGTCTGGTCTGGTATGCAACACATTTTATAAAATATATGTTAAATCACAAAGGACTGTCATAAATAGACACCTTTTCATCCCATATCCCTTTGAGAAAGGGGTAATCATGAAAAGAGTGGGGAAAAGAAGGCCTTGCAACAAACCCAGAGCAGGAGGGAATAAATGAGGGCTTAATCTCATCCTGAATCTGAAAGTTCAACCAGAGGAACCAGCACAAGAAATAGAAAAGAACTAGAAGGAGTAGAAGTAGGTCTCATTTAAAAGCACATCCCAGTCAAAAATACCTCCCAAGTTTCATGCCAGCCCTGTAGTTTTCCTCTAAAAAAAGAAATCAAGAAAGCAATAGTTATTTAATAACCAAGAGTGACCTATTTTGGGAGTGAAATTAATATGGAAGTGTTCTTCTGAGAATGGGAGCAGTTTTTATGAAGTTTTCTCCACTATTTTATGGACCAATTCTATGATGAGCATTTAATAATTCTTATTTTGACTCTCTCTGCAATGGAGTTAACCAGGTAGACCAAGGAGTGCTCCTGATTTAGTGAGGCCAGATTTTGAACATTGACATCAGAGAGTTTGTCCAGTGAAAAACAAACAAACAAACAAAAACAATGACTGATTCCTACAAAGGAATGGTTTTATGGAACCTCCTGAGAGATTAATGACTGACTGGCTTTGCCATATCATTATCTGCTCCACCAAATCGTTTCAAAATAGAAGAGCAATGAATCATTATTAGCATAAAGAAGCTGCTGATATTGTTCATTAATAATATGATTTTAATGGTAATGAAACAATCACTGTAATGTTGATCTATTGAGTGCAATGTGGTGAATATATTGTGCCTTGCATAAGCAATGGAGTTGATTTGTGTTGTGTGTACAGCACAGGGTTTGGGATAAAAATAACATGATTAGAGAATGGAAAAGGTTTTCCTGAGGTGCAATTTTCCACATTTTCCTTTACCTTCCTTCAGAAAACAAGAGAGAGCCTCTCTGTTTATAAAGAACAGCCAAAGACTCAGCTTTTTTTTGGTAGAAGAATTAAAAACTGATTAGCAACAAGAAATAATGCAGCTGTGTTGTGTCTTTATTGTCCAATAATGCAATATTTCTCATAACAACTTCAAAAATAAACCTAAGACTGTTTATAAGAAGGTCCTGAATAAAATTTGGGGGTTTTACCTTTATCTCTGCCTTTCTCCAGCAGCTATATCCTTCTTCCTGATTAGCCTGAGTACACAAATACATCTAGTCCCTGGACAATCCCTCTTTTTATCTACAAACAGTTTCCTGAACACCAATAAATTAAATTTTTCTTTTCCACATACATTTGTCTTAATAAAATACTGCTCAAAGTCCTAAAAAATGAGTGCTGAGGCAAAGCAATACCAGAGCAACCTTATTTAACTACAACACTTTGCAGAACATTTGCCATTCGTTTAACTCTGTTTTCAAGGGTCTTCGTTCCTTGACACTGCCCTGACTCATCATTATCACATGTGGGATTTAATGATATTAAATGTAGTAATGCTTGAATTTAAACATGGGTCTTCCATCAAATGCACAGGTTCAAAAAGAAGCACAGATGGGGTTGGGAATGTAGAAGGAAGGGACCTGAGGGGGTAGAAAGGGCAGACACTGAACTTTATATTCAGTAGTTCTAAGGGATTTGGGATTTTTTTGATGAGTAGTTTCTTTAAACCTCATTTTCAAAAATTGCTCCATTCCCTTTTGCTCCCCAGTCATGCTTATGATTTCTTTGGAGCTAATCATAGAATCATGGAATGGTTTGGGTTGGAAGAAACCTTAAAGCCCATCAAGTTCCACCCCTGCCATGGGCAGGGACACCTTCCACCAGCCCAGGTTGCTCCAAGCCCCATCCAACCTGGCCTTGGA
>JAWWEE010000010.1:2592481-2625753 GCA_035221455.1 Xenops minutus | reverse complement strand
GGGTGGTGGTGATGTGCCCCCAGGGCTGGGCATTGCTCAGCAGTGGGGTGGTGGTGATGTGCCCCCAGGGCTGGGCATTGCTCAGCAGTGGGGTGGTGGTGATGTGCCCCCAGGGCTGGGCATTGCTCAGCAGTGGGGTGGTGGTGATGTGCCCCCAGGGCTGGGCACTGTTTGGCAGTGGGGTGGTGGTGATGTGCCCCCCAGGGCTGGGCACTGCTCAGCAGTGGGGTGGTGGTGATGTGCCCCCCGTGGTACCCACGGCTTCAGCCCTGTGTTTTGGCAGGAGGGAGAACAAGCTGCGGATCCAGAACGGCTGGCTGTGCCACCTCGCCCCCGAGATCATCCGCCAGCTGTCACCCGACACCGAGGAGGACAAGCTGCCCTTCTCCAAGCACTCGGATGTCTTTGCACTGGGGTGAGTCCCGTGGCACTGTGAGGGCTGGGGTTGTGCCAGCTCTGAGCTGCTCTGGGCACTCAGGAGGGGACATCATTTGCTTGTCCCAAAGCCCAGGGGATGCTGCCTATGGGAATCCCCCAGGCTGGGCTGGGAGCACCTTCCTGCTTCAAGAAATGTTGAGTGAAACCATCCCTAAATCCTCAAATCCTCCTGTTTTGGCTATGGAGCAGGGTGGCTCTGGGCAATGGGATCCAGAGCATCCTGGGGATGCCAGCCTGGCATCGTCTGTCCCCTGCATCCTCCTGGGGCAGGTACCAACAAAAAGGTGCTTGGATGATGGATGTGGATGCAGGGGATGGACAACACAGCTCTGGGAGCTCCTAGACACCCTGATTCTTCCTAAATCACCAAATAATCCTGTGTGGGTGATGGATCAGGGTGGCTCCAGGCAACAGGAGCATCTCTCCCCTGCATCCTCTTGGGGTGGGTATTGATGAGAAGGTGCTTGGATGCTGCCTGGGGATGCAGAGGGCTGAGGATGCAGGGGTGGGAGCCTCTGGATGCCCCAATTCTTCCTTAATCACCATATCCTCCTGTTTTGGCTGTGGATCGGGGTGGCTCTGGGATCTGGAGCATCCTGGGGATGCCAGCCTGGCATCATCCTCCTCCTGGGGTGGGTAGCAACAGGAAGATGCTTGGATGTTGGCTGGGGATGCAGCGGGTTGGGAATGCAGGGGGTGGGGGACACAGACCTGGGAGTGCCCTGGATGCTCTGATTTCCCCCAAATCCTCCTGTTCTGGTTAATGGTTCAGGGTAGCTACGGGCAACAGGATCTGGAGCATCCAGGGGATGCCAGCCTGGCATCATCTCTCCTTTGCATGCCCCTGGGGCACAAGAAGGTGCTCAGATATTGGCTGGAGATGCCAGTCACAGTCCAGGGAGCTCCTGACTCCCCAAATTCCCACACCATCCGGCTGCAGGGCACTGACAGCTTCGTCTGCCCTGCGAGGAGATGCCCAAAGGCCAAGCAAAGGAGAATCCCTGAGCCTCCCTCAGCGACCCAGTTCATTCCTCCTGCCCTTTATCTGCCCACAAACCTCCCCTCGGGGCAGGAGCCCAATCCCACCCCGCTGAAACCTTTCTCGAGGCGGATTTTCCCCAAAGGATTAATTTTCTCCCGGATACCTTAAAGGCTGTGGGGATTAGGGCACGTGGGCCTGTTATTGGAGGCGATGGTTCCTTCAAACCCACAGTAATTACAGCTGAAAGGGTCTGCTTGGGTTTTTTTTTGCCCTCCCCGAGGTGTTAAGTTCAGCACAAGAAGAAAGAAGTAATTAAGGGATCGTATGGAACGAAGCGAGAGTGGGTTGCTGAGACTCGGTTTTGCCTTTTTTCCCCTCAAGTGTGAGCTCTGCCTGGATGTAAAGCACGAGTTTCCTTAAAAGATTAAAGGCTTTTCCCACGTTTTTCCTCTTTCTTGTTGCTGCTGCCCTCCATTAAGCCTGGGGGATGATCCAGAGGGTTATTGCTTCCCACAAGGGATTTGGGGATCAGCAACAGCCAGAGGAAAAGAGCTTTTAAAGAAGACAAAGATGTTAAATTACAGTGTGTGTGAGACTGGGTGAGAGCAGGGGGCTGGTGGTGTGTCCTCACCAAAACCTGAGAGATCCCCCCAAAAATTAGTATTAGATGTGTGATCTTCTCATGCAAAGAGAGACAGAGCAGCAGCCTGCTCTCTGGAGCACCATCTGCAGCTTGGGAAGCACAGCCCAAATATTTTGGATACGTCTAAAAGTGGTGCCTCAACCAACCAGAAACTCAAATGAATGGATTGCATGTGTTCAAGCCAACTGTAGGTGTGGGGTGGCACCTTCACCATCCCTGCACCTGCCTGAGCATCTCGTCCTGTGCCCACAAGATCTGCCCTTCTCCAGCCCCCAATTCCTCTGCACCCACAACACCAACGTTATTGCCACATTATTCCATTTTTTTGGGGAGATTTCCAGCCAAACTGTGCATATTTTACCCAAATCAGAAGAGCCGATTTCCAAAATTAAGGAGCATCCCTATCTGAGGGTGACCTTTCCTTCATCAGGCCCAGATTTTTCCACCCTGGTATCATTTTAACCTGTTTCTTGCTGCTTTAAGTGGTCGTGATGGCATCCCTGGAAGGGAAAAGCAGGTCCAGGGAATTTGTCTTGGACAACAGGGATGGCTCTGCAGGAATCAGGGCTCATCCAGCCTCTGGATGCCAGAAAATGAGGATGCAAAACTCCCAGGTGGAAGCGGGGGTGGCTGCCAGCTCAGCTAGGGGCACCCTTGTTTTGGGATATTCCCTTGGATTTGGGATTCCTCACGGAAAGGAGGGCTTGGCTTAGTGATGAGAGTGATGCAGTAGCAGATGGCCAGGGCTTCACGTGTGCCATCACCTGGTGAGGGCACCTGGGATGGTTCGTGCCATGGCTTGGACGGCTTTCTGTAGCTTGGAGTGCTTTTTGAGGAAGAAAAAGGGAAAAGCTGGAGGGAAGGTGAACATTTGGGCTCTGACACCCTGGAGTGGGTGTCAGAAACATCAGTCCAGCAGCTGGATCCCACATCTGCTCCATGGGCAACAGATCCAAGAGTTGTTGCAGCCAGGTGGGAGATTCCTGCTTGATGTGACAGGATGGCTGGAGGCTCTGCCTGGGCCTCCATCACCCCTTGTCCTCCTTCCTATAGGTTGGGGTGTCCCCTGGGGTGAACCAGGGCTTGCTCTGGGTCAAGTCAACAGCCTCAGCTTCTCCATGTGGAAAATGGGAGAGGTGACACCTCTGTAACGAGGGCTGAGCCCCTCTGGTGTCCTGTCTGAGATGAAGCATCTCCTGGATGTTGGTGATTTTGGAGCAGGGAGAGATGGTGGATGGGGGAGAAACAGCCAGACATCCCCCCACCCAAAATGCCTCCTGGTTCCTCCATCTCTAATGCCCTCTGTCCCCCAACAGCACGATCTGGTACGAGCTGCACGCACGGGAATGGCCCTTCAAGACGCAGCCAGCGGAGGCAATAATCTGGCAGGTGGGAAGAGGGATGAAGCCCAACCTCAGCCAGATTGGGATGGGCAAGGAGATCTCGGTAGGTGTTGTGGGGCAGGGGCTGGAGCACCGTGTGTGTGTGTGGAGAGGGACTGGTGCATGTCCTGGCTCGTGGGTCCCTTGAGTCTTCACAAGGATGTGGTGATGGAGATGGGTCCTCATGGGATGGGCACATCCCCTCCATCCCAAATCTTTCCAAGGATGTGGTGATGGAAATGGAACCTCATTGGACAGACAAATCCCCTCCACCCCAGCCCTTCACAAAGATATGGTGATGGAGATGGGTCCTCATGGGATGGACATGTCCCTCCCACCCCAGCTCTTCACAAAGATGTGGTGATGGAGATGGGTCCTCATGGGATTGACAAATCCCCTCCATCCCAAATCTTTCCAAGGATGTGGTGATGGAAATGGAACCTGATGGGATGGACACATCCCTCCCACCCTAGCCCTTCAGACAGATGTAGTGATGGAGATGGGTCCTCATGGACCTTTCACAGGATGAAAGTGGTGTCTTCCCTCACGGGATGGGCACATCCCCCTCCTATCCCAGATCTTTACAAGGATGTGGTGATGGAGATGAGTCCTCATGGGATGGGCATCTCCTCCACTCCAGCCCTTCTTGAGAATCCGGTGATGGAAATAGTGTCCCTATGGGATGGGCACGTCCCCCTGTCCCAGCCCTTCCCAAGGATTATGGTGATGGAGCTGAGTCCTTGTGGTGTGGACGTTGGGCACAGGGATGATGGTAGGACAGAGTCTGGCTCGGTTTGCTCACACCCTCATGCCATGTGGCTGCAGGACATCCTCCTCTTCTGCTGGGCTTATGAGCAAGAGGAGAGACCCACCTTTACCAAGCTCATGGACATGCTGGAGAAACTGCCAAAGCGCAACCGTCGCCTTTCCCACCCTGGGCACTTCTGGAAGTCGGCAGAGTAAGTCCCTGCCCCTGCCAGTCCTTCCCTGTTCCCAGGTTTCATGCCAGGGGGAATGTCCTACCCAGGGGTTTCTCCTCAAACCTGCAGCTTCCAGCGTGGTCTCTCCTTCTCCCTTGGCCAAGTCTTGCTCCGTTTCACTGCTTTGGCTCAGTCACATCTCTCTGCTTCAGGAAACGGCATCAGTGGGTCCCCAGTCAGGGGTTTGGGAGCTGCCCTGTTGGTAACAGCAGGCAAAACGCAGAACAATCACTTAGAAACTCATTTTCTTCCCTTGAATTTGTCATATTATGACAAATAGAACCACAACTCTCACCCACGCAGGGATTACTTTCGCGGGGGAAGGGGGGTTTCTGTCTCCCCATGTGCATCCCTGCAGCGTGGAGGCTGGAAATGGGGATGGAGGGAGGGACACAGATGTGAGGACACTTCAGACTGCTTCAGGCACCCTCCTTGGTCCTCACCGAGGGTTGGAAATGCCCATTTCTCTTCCTGCATCTGGTAACAAACTTCCTCCTTCCTTATCTGTGTGACGAACACGGGCGGCCCCAAGGTTACGGGCACAGTTCCTTGTACCACCTCTCATCCCACAAAGAGCACAAAGCCCACAGCCAAACGGCCTCCAAATCACCCTGAACCTAAGCCATTAATCATGGGGGGAGTTAATTACCCAGCCGTGCCCCGAGCAGGCAGCAGGGTGTATCTGGCAGCCGGGCAAGGCGAGCTGAAGGTTGATGGCCCCAAAGCAGCAGGTTGTGTAATTGCTCCGTGGGGTTGGGGAAGGTTTTTGCAATCACCGAGCCATGCTCTGCCTGCCACGGGCTGTGGCTGCCCCGCAGCTCCCTCTTAATTACCAGCCCCCTCTTTTGCTAAGCACTAGGGGAGGGAGGAGGGCTCGGCTCGGCACGCATTTTCCATCCTGCTGGCTCCTTCCAGAGGGACTCAGCTCTGGCTGTTGTCCCTGGGTTTGGTCCCGGCTTCCCCGTGGGGTCCCTGCTCGCCCACGAGTCAGTGGCTGTGGGACCCAGGGCTCTGCTGTCCCCACACCAAGGGGACAGGGGGCAAAACCCCCTTAGGGGTCCTGGATGCAAAGGGATGGGGGTGATGTGTGTGGTACCCAAATCCCCCTTTTGGTGATGCCCCAGGAGAACCCAACCCGGGGTCCTGGATGCAAAGGGATAGGGTGAGGTGTGTGGTACCCAACAACCCCCTTTTGGTGATGCCCCAGGAGAACCCAACCCAGGCTGGCAGAGGGCAGATGTTCATGGCTTCCCCCAGTGCCACTTTTGGGGGTAGGGGGGGCACCTCCATGGCAAACCTGTTTTTAGGGAGGGTTTTTTTTTTTCCACGAGCCACCCTAAAAACCCCACATTGCCGCGGGTCAAAGCCATCCCAAAGCATTGACTCTGCTTCTTGCGTGCTTTGCAGGCTGTGACGGGAGGAGTCGAGGGACGGTGCCTTCCTCCCCCAGCAGTCCTCCTCCTCCTCCTCCTCCTCCTCCTCCTCCTCTGCCCACCCCGTGCTGCGGAGGAGCGGCGGGCGCTGGGGCCGACAGCGGGCCGGCGATGAGACCCTTGCCCCGCAATGTTTGACCCCGAGAAGCGTCTCTACAAGGGCCGGAGGAGCCGGAGCAGCGGCCGGGGATGCCCGTCCGTGGTGGGACGGGGACAGCGGGCACACGGGCTCGGGGCTGGGGACACTTGCCCAACCAGGCAAACGACTTCAATTGAAGCCCAGGGCTCCTCTGATCCCAACCAGCATGGCCAGTGCTCGTGATGCTCGGTTGGGGAGGGCTTGGTTCTCTGTGGGTTTATTTAATTTCCCTTATTTATTTCCCTTTTTTTCTTTTTTTTTTCCTTTACCGAAAGAAGGGGGAACGTTGCTGATTCATGAGTTCGGCACTGCAGCCTGCCGGCCCAGGGAGTGCCGCTGCTTTTAGCTGCCCTCCCGTGGGGAAATGCATCTGGAGGAGTCCCGCTCCCCCCACGCCTCTGCAGCCCTTCGTGGGCAGCCGTGACCTTTCACAAGTGGCTTCTCTACCTCCCAGCCGGGTCCACTTATGTTTCCCCCCGCGGGTCTCCCTCCCAGCAGGACACATCTCCACATTCCCCTTCATTTCTCCTCCTGCCCTGGCGTGTGGCTCATCAGCCAGCCTTGACCTCTCACCCTCCCCTCCTCTGCTCTGCCCTTGGCTTCTCCTCCCTCCAGAAGCCGCAGGTTTTGGGGTGCCCTGGGGCTGAGCAGAGCAGAGATCCTGGGGCTTGGGGTCATCCCCCTCTCCCGTGGCTTTCCCTGAGCTCACAACCGGAGCTGGGAATGCCAACAGGCTCTGGTTGTACAGAGCATCTCCCCTCCCAGCCCCACACACGGGACATCCCAGCTGAACAACCCATGCCCGGGACCATTTCCCTCCTTCATATTCATCTTCCATCTGCCAAATCCAACCCTTCCCAAAGAAATGCTCTTTGGGCAGCATCTCGGAGCTGGTGTTGCCATCTCAATACCATGTGCTGGTATTTCCCTCTCCCACCAGCTCGGGTGGACCCTCAAGCCCATTGGATGAGCTGTCAAGTGACAGATGATGGCAAATTGCATTTTCAGGTCCTTATTGAGCATAATTGCTTGACAGGAACCATCCTGGATAATTCAATTGGAGGCTCAGTTAGCTTTAATTTGGAGACATGATGAGGCTCAGCAAACTAACCAGCCCTGGCTTGTTTGCTGCTCCTCCAACTCTTCCTCGCTGGCGTTTGAACCGCTTTAACATAAGTAAATGGAGATTAGAAACCTAATTGGGGCTGGGAGGAGACATTACATTAATTGTGGGGGCGTGTACGAAGGTGCTTGCATGTCTTCAAATTCCCACACGTGCATATGTGTAAAATCCGAGGTGAGCAGGAGCAGGGGGGTGAATCCAGCCCCCAGGATTCGGGGGGGGGGGGGGGCCGAGGGTGGGGCTGGAGGATTCTCCTCTGATGATTTGGGAGAGTTGTACAAGAAGTTGGGATAAGGCAGAATCGCCTCCTGCTGCCTTTGGTGCTGAGGCCAAGTGGGATGAGCAAGTAGAGGGCAGGATGAGCCCTAATTTGGGCTAATTGCCCCCTGCCCCAGCAGCACAGGCGGTTTGGGGTCCCTGAGGGAGGGACTGAGCATCACCTCATCCCACTGATGCAGGACGATGCTCCATGGCCGTTCACCCTCTGCCTCCTCCACATCCCACTCCTTTCCTTGCTCTTACACCCCCCTCTTCATCCCCCTTCCCCACCCCAACCCTCCCTGCTGCCTCACCCCCCTCACCCTCTGTGCATGTGTGCACATGTGCCATAAACATTGCACTAAAGCCTCAGAGTCTCTCTGAGTTTTCACCAATGCCTTCACCTCTGGTGGTCCTCAGCTCTGTGGGATGGAGAACAACCCCCCTTGCTGGAGATTTTGGCTGCTGGGGGGGCACGGGAAGGTCTCACCATGAAATCACCGAGCCCCAAACCACGTTCACATGGAGGGATTGCTGTAGAAAGGTGGTGTCCTTCTTGCTTGGTGGGTTTAGTTTCTGGGTGAGCAGTGGTGAGGGGAAGGTGTTGGAAGGATGAAGGAGGTGATGCCATGGGTGCTGCTCGTCACCAGGGGTGGCAAAGTGGTGTAGCCTGGTAGATGTGAAGATTTATGGTGGAAGGTACAATGCCCATCTTGAAAGGCTTACTGTGGGTTTGCTCTCTGAGCCCCAAGTCCTCACCTGGCCTGGAAAGTCTCACCTTGACATATCCCCCCGTGGGGTCTCCCAGCTGCTGACAGACACCTGATCCATTTTATCAGCCAAGAGTCAAGGAAACAAATGAACTGAGGAGTGTGTTGGTTTGGTTCCCCTGTGGTGTCAGGTCCTCCCCAGGAGCACAGGGCTCTGCTGCAGCCTTGGCCAGAGAACCATGGAATGCTTTGGGTTGGAAGGGACCTTAAAGACCACTCCATTCGACCCCCTGCCACGGGCAGGGACACCTTCCACTAGACCACATTGTTCCCTGGCCTGGAACACTTCCAGAGAAGTGGCATCCACATTCTCTAGGCAACCTGTGCCAGGGTTTCACCACCCTCACAGTAAACAGCCAATCTAAGCCTGCTCTCTTTCAGTTTGAACCTGCTCCCCTTATCCTACCTCATTCTCCCTCATCCATGCTTTTCTCCACTGGATTTTGGGCATCTGGAAGGAGCTGAGTGCTCCTATGGCCAACAAATCTCACCAAATCTTCCCACCCTCTTTCTCCTCCTCTTCCCTCACTGGAGTGTCTCAGCCAGGTCACGAGCAGAGCTGCCATGCAATCGTATGGATGGAAAAATAGCTGCCCTGTGTTTATCATAAATTAGCTCAGAAGAGCAGCTCCTTCCCTTCCATTCTGTTCAGCAGCAGTTGGTTAGGCAGCCGTGTTATTTGCATCATGCCTTCTTATTTCTGAAAGTCTTAATTATTTAAAAAAAACCCAAAACCCAAAAAAACCCAGACCCACACCAAACCAACAAATCTTACTTGTTGATGTTGTTGTTCTTTGGGTTTGTTTTTTTTGACTCTGGCTTTGTGAGGGTGTTTTGGTTTTTTTTTTCCCCCAGTTTAAAAATATCCAGCCCTGCAGCAGGGATGGGAGCAGCTCTCCACAATGCCCTCTCATCGGAGATATGAAGGAGCGAGGGGGTCCATCCAGTGGCTCAGTTTAGCAGGGGGAGCCAGAGGAGAGACAGGGCTATTTCCAGAATTGCCAGGCGAGAGCAGAGCCCCTTTTAGCACAGTGGAGCTTGGAGCAGCAGCTTCAGATGTCAGCACCATCCCCAGCCTCAGGGTCTAGCCCCTGGCCCCAGTGATGCTCTCCTGGCCCAGCCCTCCAGCTCTCAGCTGCTTCATCCTCTCCGTGCCCCTCCCAGGCTCTTCCCAGAGCTCCCATCCTTCACTTTGCTGCTGCCTGAGGTCCTTTCCCAGCGTTCCAATGCTGATGGGGAACACCACGCTTGGGGATGGGTAGTGCAGGCACTACCAGTGATGGAAGCTGTGGTAGCCAGAGCACCATGTCCTCCTTGGGCTGCTAAATGATATTCCCTGGTCTGGCTTCTTCTTCTCCCCACCTTTCCCCCCAAATTGCCCCAAACCTCGCTGAGCCCTGACCGGCAGTTCCTGGGTATGATGAGCTCAGAGTCCCGCCCTCTTGACTTTTATCCAGTACTTGACCATGGCAGGAGCTGAGTTGATGAAGATTTCAGATAGATGGGAGGCATCTTGGAGGTTGAGGAGCTGCTCAACCTTTGTTAGATCATAGAAAGGTTTAACCTGGAGGGAGCTTAAAGTTAATCTCATTTCACTCCCTGCCATGGGCAGGGACACCTTCCACTGTCCCAGGTTGCTCCAAGTTTATCCAACCTGCCCTTGGACACTTCCAGGGATCCAGGGGCAGCCACAGCTCCTCTGCCCAACCTGTGCCAGGGCCTGCCCACCCTCCCAGGGAAGGATTTCTTCCCAATATCCCATCTAAACCTTCCCTCTGTCAGTTTGATGCCACTCGCCTTTGGCTTGTAACATGCTCTTGTAAACAGTCTCTCTAAATAACTATATACTAAAGATACTACAGATAAAAGGTAAATTCTAAGAACTCAGAGCAAAAATGAAAATAAAATAAAAAGGTGGGTGGGTTTTCTTTTAGCAGTTTATCCTTTGGTAATGAGGGTGAGAAATAGGATTTATCAGATAAGCTGTTGCAGGCTTATATTTGATTGCTGAGTTGCACGTGACGTGGAAAGATTTGCTCAGTTTTCAGTAATCAGGTTTGCCAGGATTGTGTGGAAGGATTTGCAGTCTCAGGATGTGATGCTGATGAGGGCCACGGATGGCAAAGGGCTCTGGCTTTGCATCCATTACACACAGAGACAATGTCTGGGTTCCAAATCATTTCTGTGCTTCGTGGATAATCTGCTGACATGGAGAGGATTGGAAGTTCAAAAGCCTCTATTCTCTTTCATTGCTTTTATTACAGGCCAGAAATTTTATTTAGCCAAAAGACTCCTTAAAGGATAGGAGGGTCAGTGGATGAAAACACCACCATAAATTCATCAATACTCTCCAAAGTTTTACACCACACTTCTTAAAAATAAAAAAAAAAATAAAAAAAAATAAAATTAATTAACTGATGGGCAAGCTCAGGAATGCCACATAAATATGTCTGTTTAAATCTCAGGCCTTGGACAGCAGTGGGTTCTGCTGCAAAACACAATAATCTGTCATTCCATGACATTTGGAGAAGTGCAGGTTGGAAAGCAGCCTCTCTTTTGCCAGACTATTTAATGGGGCCTGTTTTGGAGGTTGCTGACTGTATATTAAGCTGTGTTGGCAGATAAACACTGATGGTTTATTTTCGTGGAGATTAGAGACTGGCATGCTCTAAAGTCTGCTGAAGTAGATTTCTTAAACCACTATTACTTCTCGTGGATTTTTATTATTATTTGGATTTTCCAGAATCATCATCCCACGTTCTGCTGTTCTCACCCTTCTGTCAACTCTGGCAAGAACTGATAACCAGGTGACTTGTCTGAATAAAGTAATTTTTCACTCCTGGAGTTTTATTTCACTCCAACTTCATGTTTATGAAAAACGGAGGAGTTGGGGTTGTAGTTTTGGGCCAGGGAGGCTGTTCTGGGGTTTTTACACAAATGTGTCATGAAGAGGGATTATTTATAAGGCAAGTAGTGCTTTTTTCACAGAATAGTTTGGGTAGGAGGGGACCTTTAAGTCCATCTAGTCCAACTCCCCTGAGCATCTTCAACTAGAGCAGGTTGCTCAGTAGCATCATCACTGCCTTTTTCTCTTTCCGACCCCACCTGAAAAAAGAAATGATGCCTTAATGTTGTTTTAAAGTATTTCCCACCTTCTCTTTGGTGGAAATGTTATCATTCTGAGAAAATCCAGCCGAGATCCAACTTTCAACCAAATGGATAAACATTTGAAACGTTTTTTATCTGGTTAAGGAAACACTGACAGACATTTCCATAAGGAAAAAGATAAAACTCTAAATCTGTGCTTGTGCCTTTGTTGCCATCACTAAAACAATTTCTTTTCCAAGTCCCCAGAGTAACCAAGGCTGTGCAGCCACCTCTGCCTGTGACAGCCCCACAATGTCCCTACCAGGTGGCTCTGGAGGTGCTTTGTTATTTTACTGGCACTTTCTCTGAGCTCAGTGAAACTAATGGTTTGGGACCATATTGTCCCCTCCATCAAAGCCTTGGTATTCAAGGACTGTGCTGAAGGACTTGCCTCCCAACCAGAGAGCTATAGAGAGCCAAAAAAAATGGTAAATACAATAGCAGATGGTTTATATCAGTTTGACAGCATCGTTTTTGGCCAGCACCCAAAGCTGCAAACTTCTGAGTTGGAAGTTGGAGCTGTTGTTGTTTGAAGTTGGGAGTGGAGGCTCTGGAAGCTGAAATGCTCCAAAACTGATCCACACGTACTCTCCATGAGGTTAGAACAGTGCTCCAGGCAGGTCAGTGCCAAAATAAGGTGAAGAATTACCTAAGAAAGCAGCATTTAGTCATCTAAGGTGGTGGGAATCGTATTTGAAATGAAATCCTGGCATGCAAAATCAAATGAGTGGAGTAATCATTTCGAAATGCCCAGAGACGTTTCATTAGCACAGGTTTTATTGAGAAAGGACTGGTTAGAGACTTCAACTATAATCGCACTTTTACAGGAATGATTTTCACTCACTCCCAAGGGATTAAAATATTTGAAGC
Organism: Xenops minutus; assembly: GCA_035221455.1. Classification (NCBI taxonomy): domain Eukaryota; kingdom Metazoa; phylum Chordata; class Aves; order Passeriformes; family Furnariidae; genus Xenops; species Xenops minutus. Next base: position 2,613,588 of record JAWWEE010000010.1, on the reverse strand, counting down.
CCTCAAACATGTGAGAAGTTTTTGAAAGCCCAGCCACGAGCTCATTGGATTGTTATAACTTATTGATGACCTGTCTGATGGAGATCTGAAAGTCTAAAATTCCAAAAAGAACACAGGAAAAAAGAAAAGCAACCCCCTCTTCCAGTTACCTCGAAGAGCAAATCTTGTAAAGGCATTAAAAGGTTCAGAATCAGGCCCATGTCAGCAATTCAAATTTCCTGGGGGTTATTACTGAACCAATGACAAATAGAGCTTGGCTTTGCTGTCTTTCAGCTTTTGTCATGCACGGCCTGAAAAATGTCCCTGAAATTTCTCAGCTGCCACAGAAGCCCCATCTATTCCTTCCCTTCAGAGAGATGAGGCCATTAGAAATTAATGGGGTCCTTCAGGAATAGGAGATTCCCCCCATCTCAGATGGGTTTCTTCATCCCCCCAAAGGAGGATTTTTCTCTGTTCTGCAAACACGGAATGTCCTTGTAAAAGACATTTTACTGTACAGCTGAAGCAAACTACCTCAAGGAAAAAAGAAGATGAGAAAAGTGATTTAATTTTATTTTCTTCGTGAGAGTCCATCAGATGGGTCAGTCACAGCTGGATGGTCCAGCAGAGCCTGGGAAATGAGGACTAGTTGAGCTCCTCAGGCAGGAGGAACTGTGAAAGCACTTTTAAGTTTCTTTCTCTGGGTTCCACATTGCAGCCATGAGCAGAACAAAATCTCTACTTGGTCTAAAATTATATGGGATTAAGATTCCCATGGGTGGTGTCATCCAAAAACCAGAGATTTGATGCCACCAACAGAATTTCCTAATATTTGATTTATGAAATGATGGGCTTTGATTGTAGAGCCTCGGAGTGCTGCTTGTCTCAAAGTGGACCTTTGGCCTTTTTTTTAGGTAAGATAAATACTGAATCTTGACTATGGGCATGCTCTGAGGAAGCTTTGATATCTTCCTGCCCAAAGGATGGTCCAGTTTGGAGATCCTTGTGTGGGACAGTTACACACCCTCTGAGGAGCAGGGAATTTCCTCCTCTGCCCAGATTTGACCTTTATACCAGAGAGGTGGATTATCTTTCCCTTGAATTCTCCACCAGAACTCGTTTACCAGGCTAAATAATAAAACCATTCCTCCCTGCAGCATTTGAGAACTTTTGTACACAACCCAGCCAGATACAATTCTGGATTTTTTATTTTATTTTATTTTATTTTTAAGAGATCAGTGAGCCAGAGGGTTTCTGACATACATCTTGAATTTCTCTTACATGCAACCACGCACGAGGTGAGCAGAGTTTCACCTGCCAGGCTGGAGCAGCACGTGCTCCAGACTGCAGTGACATCAATTGCTTTCCCAGGGAAGCAAAGTGGCATTAAAGTTTCTAACTGGGTATAACATCAGCTGTCAGCAAGGTAATCTGCAAACCTTCCTCTGAAGTCCACTCTGTAACATGATTTGGACTTTACTCCTCTCTGGTGAACAGTGCTCTGAGCTAATCCCAATTAAGAGGAATGGCCATCAGGAGAGCACAGAATTAAAAAGAAATTGAGCTTTTCCAATGAATTTTCCTTTGGGGGAAGCAGACAAAACTTGTCTTCCAGCTCTCAATAAGAGACCCCCTAAAACTCTGAGAGACAAACCAGTAAAGCTAATATTTACAGGTCCACAGCATGAATGTGACATTATTGTTTTCAGTTCCATCTGTAAGGACAGAACAAATTAGCACTTGCAGTTGGAAATAGGAATGTGCCTGGTGGTGTTACCATTGCCAGAGTTTATTGTCCTGTTCTCTGGAACTGGAGTGGGAAATGACACTTTCCAAAGGCTGTTCCAATCTGTCCCACACTGCTGGAGTTGGGAATTCATTGTGTTACAGTTAATTCCACCTCTGTAAAAACCCCTTTTTCTTGTTTGCTTTAGCCTTCCCTTCTTATTTTTATTTTTATAGTCAGCCAGCAATTAATTTTTTAATCAAGATTCAGATACAGTCTCATTACGGGTTCAGGTCTAATAATGAGCATTATGTGATTCCCAGGGGAAGTGGGTGTTTGCTTGTCTTTTTATTCTTTCCCATTCACATTTGCCAGGTTCATATTGTGTATGCAAATTTTCATTTGGACTGTATTAGTGTACAATCTTAAAGTTAAAAAGCCGGAATATTTTGAATTCCAGTAATCCTCAACAGCACCAAATACAATAGGCTTTCTCCTTCTACTTTAACTAATTATCTCTGTGCAGCACTCTAGGTGAATTTCAACACAAGCACTCTAATAATGTAATTAAAAATGTATAAAGGAATTAAAAATGAATTAAAAAGGAGATCCTACAAAAACTTTCAAATTTGGACTAAACTAAATGAATAGACTTAAGCCCCTCAGTTTTAAAGGACCTGCAGCTGGGAGATTAAGAATGCAAAATAACAAAATCTTCAAATTGAGCAGAAAACAATAGATCTTCAGATCTCCTGGGGTCTTGTTCCCTTAAAGGCCACCTGTACCTTGCAAATAGGAACATTGTGCCAATAAATCTTGCATCAGTAATGACATTCCCTGTTTAACAGGCATTGGAAGGTGATAGGAGAGAAGCTGAGTTGGGCAACCTGGGATTGTGGTAGTGGATAGTGGAATGAGATGATCTTAAAGGTCCTTTCCAACCCCAAACATCCCGTGTTTCCATTATTCCATGGCTATCATGAAGCTGCACTTGAGTGCTGGGGCAGGAGAGGATGCAGGGGTTGATTTTCCCTGCCTCTGGGTGGGTTTGGTGCCAATATTTATGGAGGACCTGCTGACTCTGGCTCTTGTTCGTACAAGCAGCGCTCCAGGAAGGGCAGCAGCCAACAAAGCCAGCCCTGTCCATCCCTCCCATCATTTCCAGCTCTCCTCTAAACAAGCTCCAGCCCAGGAATACCCCAATCTTGCCCAAAAGCATGAATCACAGAACCATCAATCTTGGAAAAGACCTCCAGGATCATCAAGCCCAACCTTTGCCTGGATCCCACCTTGCCCATTAAATTGTATCACCAAGTGCATTTTCTATTCATTTCTGACCACTTCCAGCAATGGTGACAGCCCATTCCAAAGCTTAACCACTCCTTCAGTGAAGAAATGAGGTTTTAATTCATCCTGCCGTTTTTACAGATTTCCAGGGAATCTTCAGCAGTCCTGGGGGTGGCTGGGGGGAGAGCAGGCAGAGCATCCCAGCCCCTTCCTGCCCATCCTTGGCAGAAGGTGTGGGTGGAGGCACGGGGGGCACTCAGACCTGGAGGCACATTTGATGCCAGGGGAGCTGCCTTGACATTGCTTGCTGAGGATGCTTGGCTGCACAGCAAAGACTCTGCAGAGTGAAATAATTAACTCAGGATGGGTCAACTAAACTGGTTTTATAATATATTTTTTTTCATATTTTTGTAATCACATTATAAAATGTATTCCTCAAGCGAACACAGCCACCAGCCCCCAGTAAGGCTGCCTTTGTAATCTGCAACAAGTCAGACACATTTATTTTGGACCAAACCCTAACAAGGCATTCTTTAGTTCTGCCAGACTTCTGTCTCGGGGCTATACAGTCGCCTTCAGCGCTGTGTGTGGCTGCTTTCTGAATCGAGGACACTAAATAATGACCTAACCCAGCAACACCACAAAGATCAAGCATACAGGCAGTGGAATTTACTGAGAAATGGGCAATAATCACAAGCAAACATCCGTAAGAAAACATCAAAGTCAAAATGCACTCAAAGTGATGGAGAATGACACGGATAATATAGAATTATATTTATCTCGTTGGCCGTCTTCATTTTTCTATTGCTTCCCCTTTCTTCAGGTATTCCAGCTGTTTATTTGGGGGTTTTGTGTTTGTTTGTTTGTTTGTTTTAGCAAGATAATGAGATGCTTGCTCCTTCTTGTGAGAATTTTAATACATGAAATATTTCTCTATACAAATCATATTGCTGAATGTCTAATAACCCAAACATCATGTGAACAGCAGGCACTTAAAATATCCTGAGTCCAGAAATTCCTTCTAAAGCCACTCAGACTCTGAAAAGTGGGAAGGCGGAGCTGGGGCCAGAAACCCACTAAATTCAGGGCAAGTTCTTTCAAACAGAAGGGTGTTTTGCCACCACCTGCTATTTTTTTCCCCTCTCCTGTGGGTTTTATTCAATGCAGGGGTCACAACACAAACTGAGTGGCAGGATTTACACCAGGGAAAAGAAAGCATTAAGAAAACATGCCAAAACAGGCTCTGGGCTAGAATTTTAAGAGGCAAGTGCTTAAAGGCAACAGCAACTGATGGAGCTGGACAGGGCAATTAATTACCCTGGGCTGTGTCTGGAGCCCACATTTATTCAGGACTCAGATGGAGCCAGACTCTGCTCTTGCCTTTGGTTTCTCCTCTCCCCTCTAACATTCCTGCTGCATTCAGGCTGAAAGAAGCTCACTCCAGAGTCTTCCTCTGCTAATGGAGTTGGGGTGGACATAGTTGGATTGGGAACACGGGGATGCATTTAATTATAACCTCCCTTGAAAGAAGAGGATGAAGGAATACCCACAGATCCCAACTCCAAAAGGCTTACTGCAGGTCAGTACCTCTGGAGCAGATCTGCTTCTGTGGAGTGATCCTGGCGTGGATCCTCAGCAGTTTTCCTGGCCTGGATGTTGGGAACTGACCCTTCCCATGCAGCTTTGCCTGCTGATATTCCCTTTCCATACTTCTGATTTGGACAGACCCCTGTGTACTCAAAATAAAAAGCATTTACTAGACAGCAGGTAGGTTGTTCACCTTAGAGAACCTTCCCCAGCGATGCAAGAAGAGCCATTCCTCATGTTAAATTCCTCCTGAGGAGAAAAGCCCCACAAGTTCTCCTAGGACTCTCCTAATGTGATAAAATGATCCTGTCTCAGAGTTGATTTTGCATTTTTAGCTGGTAAAGAGAGCTCCAGATGGGAGAGCATCGCTGAATTGGCTTCCTTAGAATAATGAGGGCGATAATGAGACCTTGGCTCACCTGCAGGAGAAATACCCCACCACAGGGATGTCAGAGAAACCAGCAGTGACATCTTGGAGCAATTTTAGGTTATCTACACTCAATGACCTCTAAAGACTTTGCCCACTGGGGAGAAGTTCTGTAGCTGAGCAAGAGGGAAAACACATAAACCTGATGAATTATTTCCTCTGGAAACAGCTAATACATGACAGGCAAAATAGACCCACCACGTCTCAGAATGTTACTGTGGCTGTGTGTTCACAGTCCCCAGCTAAGTTAAAAATCAAGCCAAATGTGAGGCAGAACTCCACCAGGAAAAGGATGTTGTCATGCAGGCAAAATGGAACCTGCTTTGAAAATGATAAAATTGTCTGAAGCACAGAGGGGTTTGACCAGCTTTACACAACCCTCTGTCCAGGTGTAAGGCCTGGGGTAAAACTTGACAGAGGAAAAAGGGGTTACACACACACACAGGGGTTTCCTGCACCATATGTCTTCTGATTTGGGTGCACAAACAGCGTTTTTTTCTGTCTTGATAAGGATTCCTGCCATAAAGCCAAGGGCAAATGCTTGTTAGTGCATGAGGTGGAAAGAGGCAAAAGCTCCTAGGTGGGAAATCCCACTGAGCCAGGCTCTGTCTCGCCAAACTTTCCACCCTGGCAGTGCCAACATCTGCATTTGAGCTGATCACTGACATTAGTGACTAGTGAAGGATGCAACCATTACAGTTCTTTGGCCTGTTTTAAGTGTCTGGTTTAGGATGGCTGAGCTGATCCTGAAAAATGTGTTTCTTCCTTTCAGCTCCAAAGGTGCTTGTAAGAGAACACGCTGTGATACAGCACATGCTGCAGCTTTACAGCCTTGTTACAGCACTTGCCAACCACAGGCAGTTCAAGGTCAGGGTTTTCCCAGACTGTCTCTAAGTTTCTTTTATTTGCTTGGTTTTAAGGTACGTGTTCCTTACTTTATGTGCATTTTCATTCTGCATTTGGGTGCTACAGATCATTGTGCTCCCACAAGAATCTAATCTGCCCCAACGTTGTTTTGTGTTCTAAAGTGAAAACAGGTCCTGGGGAAGTTGTGCAAAATGTTTCTTCAGCTGAAAAACAATTAGAGCTGCCAAAGGATGTAAGTGGTATAAGAACTTGCAGTGAAATGTTAAAGAGAAGATGTTTCACACAAGGTGAGGAAAGAAAAGGGTCTTGCATTAATAATTCCAAGCATAAAGTATCAGAGAGGCAGGTGGAGAGATCTGTAAATATCTTCCCAGATATACAGACTATGAAGATGTGAAAAACTAAGGAAGAGAGAGACCTGAGAGTGATCAGAAGCAGAAATGTAAGAGGTGAACATATGTGGGCAAAGGAGCTGGCCCAGCCAAACAGGGAGGAAGTGCAAAGACAAAAAAAAAAAAAAAAACAAACAAAAAAACAAAAAACAAACAAACAACAACAATAAAAAACACAACACAAAACAAACAAAAAAACCAGAAATCAGACCAAAGTATAATTTCTAGGAAAAAAAGGGAATCAGAGTAGTTGCGAATATTTGTAATTTGTCTTTCTTTTTAGTATCATTTCCAGGTGAGTTTACACTCTGAACACACTGTGCTTTCATAATGAGGTGCTCTGTTTCCTTCTGCTGCTGCATTTTATATCTATTTATATATTTATATATGTAAGGAGTTGGTGACAAACATGCTCCCAGCTTGGAGAACTTTCTCCTGGAGAACTTCTTCTTTTCCCTCATGAGACAGCATTTCCTGACTTCCCATCCCAAGTTCTTTGCTTGCAGAGAACTCAGATGAGTCACGATTATGCAAAGATATTGCACTTGCTGCTTGCAACTTTTATTTGTACACCAGGCATCATTTGAACTTTATTGCTGCCATTTGCCTTCTATCTCTAACACCAGGCCTGCCTGCAAAGCCCACAGAATCCTTTAAAACACACAGTTCATTAGTTCTGTTTTGGAAAACATTGTAAACACTGAAAATACATCTCAGACAGGGATGTCTGGAATTGATAATGAAATTATGGTGCATTTTAGGGCAGGGGGAATCATAAAGCAGATATTAATGTAGAACCTGAGCCCTTGGATCCTGCAATGTTAAGAAAACTCTCGGATAAAGTGCCATTAATGGCAATAATGTGTGACTTCTATTTTAATTTCTCTGTAGAAGACTCTCAGAGCAATGCTGTTTATCCCAATATTAGTATGTTTTTTTCCTCTTTTCAGCTTTAAAAACAAAGCAGTTTGTATTGGACTACAACCCCAGAAGAGCAGTACAGCCCTGGGGTAACAGAAGGAATTAATTTCTCCCCCTTGCTGCATAGTTTTCTGTAGGTTTCCACATACCACTGTGCATTTGATGTATATGCTCCTGGTTGGGATGCAAGGGAGGTACATAACTAATTTAGGCCATGCTGAGTTAACAAACCAAGAGGGAATTCATTCATTACTTAAACATGTAATTTCCAAACTGGTGGTAGTTCACCTGTATAAAATGCAGCTTTTGTGCCTTGTCATTTTGGAGAATGAGTCTGAGACAAAATTAGCTTTAATTGCATTTGCTGCTAGTGAGGATTTTCCTTTCCAGTGTTACTGGAGAAGAAGGAAAATATTGCTAAAGTGACCAAGGTGAAATGTATTTTTAGATGTGTCTGAACCACATATATAATCTATAAATATAAGATTGCACACTCATGTGTCTGTTTACCTGTCCAGCTATCTGCACTAATGGCTTTTTAAATCATTAAGTATTTATAATGAAATTTAACAAAGAGATGGAGTTCACAGAGATATTAAATTCCTTCCATTTTTTGTAAAAGGCAGAAGCTGGAGGAGAGGGAGGATATTAGTGCTGGCACTGAGGATAAAGAATGGCCTTGGTTTACTGGGGAACTGAAGTATTAAAGCAACTTTAGAGCCCTTCTTTCTTGTGTTTGGCTACTTGCTGCCTTCAAGTGAATAATCTTAAGTAAACTGACTAAATTAAGGTCATTTCAGTACTAAAACGGTGTCAAAAATCTGCTTGTGGCACTTTGGAGGCTGTTGGTGGCTTTTCCATGTGTTTTTACACTGGAGAATGTGGAGTGTGGATTGAGTAGTGTTTAATGCCCCTTTCCACCAGCACATCCATCTCTACTCCTGATGGAGCTGCCACAGAAATAAGTGGCTGGTTTTATCCATGTTATTTAGTGCTATATCCCCAAATATCTTCACAGCAAGTCAGTGGCTTACAACAGGCTCCAACCAACCCACCTGGGCGTGGACTTCCTTTAACCTCCCAAGATTACTCAAATTCTCCTACAGAGTAAGCAATCCTGCCAAATGGGGAAACAATTATCATTGTTTGCTCCTTTGGTTATTATCCTGCTATGTGTATGGAGCAATGGATTGTAAGGCATGGCACAAATCATTAAATTGCATCAGGATTTTTGGAAAAACTCCCATTAGAAAAGTGAGTTTGGTTGTCTCAGCTCATATGCATTGATCAATGCTCTTCTTAGTAAAACAAACCCAATTTGGTGAAAGCTGGGATCAATCTATGCCTCGAAAAGATAAATGAGCAGTCAGCAGGGCCAGCCCCTGCGAGCACATTTAAGTAATAAGACCCAGCAGGACATGCCATTGTTAGGGCAGACACCCTGAAGTGTCTTAATGTGATTATAATGGGGCTTCCTGGAACAAAACAATTATAACTATCTTAGATAAAACATTATTATCAATATTCTGCAGGGTTAACCAAAAGCCAAGCAATTAGATTTGTATTTTTCAACCTATCCATACAGCATTGAAAGGCATTTCCAAAGACACTTTGCCAAAAACACCCTTTTTTTTTGGTCCCTTTCTTGTCCCTGGGCTCTGCACAGACACTGAGGTCAACACAAGTGAGATTTAATTTCAAAACACATTGTTAAAAATTTATATGTAAATTCCTTTTTGCTTGGTTAGTTGGCTACCAAATTGAATATTCTCTCATGATAGCTTAAAAAGAGATTGAATGTGTTCTAAAAGGTATTTACAGCTTGTTTTCAAGGTACAAAACACCCCTTTTTTGCATATATTAATTTGGTTTCCCAAGGTGCACTGGTGTTCTATTCTGTAGTGCCAGTGAGGGGGAAAATGGAAAAGATGCAGGCATCATTTTTGTTTGATGAACATTTATCTTGTGTGGAAATGTGATTTATTACTGCTGGGGGTATAGAATGCACTTCCCTTGGTGCAGACCCTCCCTGTAACCACTTGGGAAGGAGCCAAAGTGAATCCTCAGCAGGTCTGCAGGGACATCAGACTGGGAAGAGTGGAATTGACTGGGACATCATGAGGTTCATCCAGGGGAAGTGCCCCTGGGGAGGAAGAACCCCTGCACCAGCACACACTGGGGGTCCTGGTGGACACCAGGTGGTCCATAAACCTGCAATGTGCCTTTGCAGCAAAGGTGGGCACTGGTATCCTGGGCTGGTTTAGGCAGAGGGTTGCCAGAAGATTGAGGAAGGAGATCCTTCCCTTCCACTCAGCACTCAGGAGACCCAACTGCAGTGTTGGGTCTTCCAGTACAGGAAAGACAAGGGTAACTGGAGCAAGCCCAACAAAGAGCCACAAAAATTATGAAGGGACTGGAGCAAGAGGCTGAGTGAGGTGGGCTTGTTCAAAGGTTCTTCTCAGTGGTGCCCAGTGAATGGCCAAGAGTCAACAAGCACAGAGTGAAATATGGGAGGTTCTGCTAAAACAAGGTCAGGTTGCTCAGAGGGGCTGTGGAGTCTCCATCCTTGGAGTATCCAAAGCCCAGCCTGCTCTGGCTGCCCCTGCTCAGGGGCTGGGTGGTCTCTGGAGGTGCCTCCAACCTCAGCCCCTCTGGGACTCAGATGTGACAAAGGAAATGAGCCCCTGAGTGCCCTAATTTCCAGGTGAGGGGCTGGAGAAAGGTGTTGTTGGAAGTCTGCCTTGGGCCACGAGGTTTCCCCTTTGCCTGCCTGTCTAATGGCACTTCACACACACTTGGAAACAGGGCAATGGGATTGTAACTTATTGAGTCTTCTCAGCTGGCACTGGCAATTTGTGCAGCTTTTCCTTTTTCTTCCTTCAAGGTTCATTTGTCCTATTTAAGTTCTTGTCTATTTTATAAGACCTGTTTTGATGGTTGGATCCCTGTTGTTGAACATATATAGTCTTAAAAGAACAAGAAAGTCAAGAATTCAATATCCACAAGCTTTATCCTGGCAATTTTGTTTAAACTTTATATTAAAATCTGTCATAGAAGCTTTAAAAATGCATCTGTGGATCATTTTTAGTTGACTATTTGCTTTATGTGTTTATATATTTAAACATCTTTTCATTATAGAAACCCAGGATGACTAAACCTGTCGGATCATTTTTTATTAATAAATTTCCAAAGCCTACATTCCCTGAAATTGCTGGGAGCCTTAACTCCTCCATTACCACCGACAGGGACCAGCTGAGCATTCATTTTCAAAATCTGAGCAGATAAATTCAATTCACACACGGTGTTTCAGGTATAAATATCAGCACAAGGATGTTCTTGAAGTTGGCAGGCTCACAGCAGCAAAATGAAGCTGACATGAGTTCCAAATGACCAATGATTTAAAATTTGGAGAAAATAATAAGACAACTTATTTGCAGGAGCCATCCAGGCTACTGGGGAGATTTTTTCACAGCAGGTTACTTATCAAGCTAATAGAAATGCTGACATGCACAACCTTAACTCCTGTATCACCCAGTCAGCCTCTAATCCAATTGATTTGTGGTTGTTTCCTTGGATGAAGACATAAAGTGGATGTGCTTTCCAAAACACCCTCTCTGTTCTTCTTTAGGACAAAGAAGCTGTCCCAGAGGTACCTGAGATTACATGATTCAAACAGATTTTTATGATTGGTTTTTTTGTGCCTTAAATGACATATTTTACCCCAGCTGAACTGCAGCCCTATGAATTATGACAGTATTTTCAGCTGATAATACCCTACCCTGACCTCCACCCAAATTTACTCACTTTTTCAGTTCCCACTGCAGTAGCAGCACTTTTTATGAACTGTGTCAGATGATTATATTGTTCTGCATTTTCCAGTTATCTAAATTAACATATAGCATTTACAGCAATGGTTATGTCACCCTGCATTTTTTCCTCAAGTTCTCGTTTTCCAAACTATAATAAAAAAATAGAGATTCTAATTTTCTTCCTTTTCATTCAACTTCATTGTGCTGAGAAAAAACAATGTCATATTGCAGGGAGTTAAAAACAAAACAAAAGAGTAAATCTAACAATAACTTTACTAAAATATACTAATATTTATTCGTTAACATCAGGCTGGGACTCTGAGTAACCTGGGCTAGTGGAAGGTGTCCTTGCTCATGTCAGGGGGCTGGAAGAAGGTGATCTTTAAGGTCCCTTCCAACCCAGACCATTCCATGATTCCCTGATTCTATGAATGTAGGGACAATTTTGGTGATGGTCTGTCAGCCTTTGCTTCATTTGAGCTCTGTTTCACTTGGGCTCTGGGCAGGCAGCTCTTCCTTTACCCTGGGGGGAAAGAGGGGTAGCACTACATTATTCCAACTACCCAGAGAGGTTTGGGCTGTAGGATGTGGCCCGCAGACCCCTTTTAGCAGGTATTGTTAAAACACAGATTTTAAGATGTATCTTTCCATTAGGAGCTCCTCCACTTTTCCTAACCTGGGCTGTATTCACCACCCACGTGATGGAGCATCTCAGCCCTGATCCCACACAACCATGGCAGGATTCTTCTTCCCTGCCCAAGGAGGGTGGGATGGGCAATTGGCAGAGACCCACAGGGGTCACTTGTGGCAGCCAAAGGCACTCCCAAGTTGCTGCTGTTCCTATTAACTTTTGGGCCAAGTCCAAGCAGGATATCTAACTTCAAGATCTGAAAAATGCCCAGGATGGCACAGGTGGCTTTAGGAATTGTTGTGTAAACATGGACTTGGCAGAAAGAGTCTTGTCATGAACTCGCTTTCACGACAGGGATTTACTACCCAGGTACTAAAGTCTTGCCTCTGCATTTGCTTAATGCTGTCATTTTGGGTTTCCTGAATTAAATGGATGATTGGAAGCCAAAAGATATTTTATAGTCAGTGTTACTTTCTATAGCAGAAAGATATTTTGTAGTCGGTGTTACTTTCTGCAGCAAACATTTAGGAGAGTCTGAAACTTGATACACAAATATTTGAACATTTTCCCACATCCGTATGGTGAATCACTTATATAAATACATTCTGCAGCCTTAGCAAGTCAGGATCCGTTTCAGTAAATCCCCCTTTTAGAAAAATCTCTGTCATTCTCTAATCAGCTTTCTCTTTTTAGTTTTCATCCATATGTACATTGTGAAGTTCAGTAAATAATAAGCTCGGGAATGTAACAAGAAAAATAGTTTCCAAAATAATGGTAAAATATTCTTACTCAAAACCAAATCAGAGTCATAATCAATTTGTCTTCTGGACTTTTTCATAAAACTGATTTTGATTTGTAAAATGCACTCTTGTTTGCTTCCCCTTTGAAAATGTTTGAAATGAGATGCTTAAGGGCAATCAATAATTTAAGCCACAAAAAAAAAAAAAAAAAAAAAAAAAAAATGTTCCACTCATCATTTTCCTTGGAATGAGGTTGTTAATTTCTTTTTATTTTATTTTTTTTTCAAGTGAAGGTTGTTAAAACTGATAGGTCTGGACTGAATACGGCAGAGGGATGTTGCTGTGTGATGGTATCTGTGCTGAGGAAAGGAAGCACATTCCGAGTGCTGGGGGATCAAAGGCAGTGAAGGCAATCACGTAAGCTCCAAATTGGATTGCTATGGCATATTTTATTTATGTAAACACTGCCAAAGGAATCAAATCACTGGAATTGAAATACCTGATTCAAAGGGCTACCTTGCAGAAATAACAGCAGATTACAGCCTTGGCAAAGGATAAAACCCTCCACCTGCTCGGGTAGTGGCAGCGAAGGGAGGAAATGAGTAACATTCCAGGTGAAAAGCAGCGCTACGAAGACAGAAATCATCAGCCTGAAGAAATGTACCTCTCAATTATAACAGTCAAGGATGATTTGCTCGGGGAGAGCAGAGGTTTGATGCCATCCCCTTGTCACAGCAATCACATCCCAGCACGGCTGGTGCACTGATGGCAAGGTGGGGAGATGCAGACCCTCAGGTAGAGCTGGAGCACTTGTGGAAGTGACAGCAAAGGGCAGGAGATCTGATCAAACAGATTGGCAGCCGAAGCTGGAGGAGGCTGCTTGAGTCTGCAGCAACTCCACACCAGCATTCCTGGTGCTGCCAGCTCCCCTGGGAACCAGTGAGGAATTCCTGCTTACACACTGTCACACCAGAGTGGGTGGCAATCATCACAAACAGGCTAACAATTACGAACTTGGATTGTCTTTCTTTAATGAGAATTTCAAAACCCTGCAAGGAAAGATGATTTTTTCCCTGCACTTGAGAGCAGTGTTTTCCTCAGCAGGACACTGGGAGCACAGCTCACCTGAATGCTGGGTGATGGGACAGAGGGTGTCAGCAAAGCCCTCCTCTCACAATCATCTCATTTTCTCCAGCATTCAATTTGATGGGGTTTTGTTTCTCTGTTTGCTGCAGTGAAGCTGAATAGCGTGGATAACAACACCTAAGTATAGCAACCATCAGTGCTGTCTGCTTTACAGAAACAAAAGTAAATACAGTCTAATTCTGCTGCTGTAACTTGGCAATAGCCCATTTTGTGTTTTCATTGATGGCAGATTTCTTTTGTCAGCAGAGACGAACAGTTATCTCTGTCCTAGGCACAGCCAATACCTCCACTTAGTCCATGAATTTCCAGATGCTTTCTTTCATCCCTGATGCCTTTGGGATTAAGGTCTGGAAGATTTTCAGTGGTGGCCCGTTTATTACTTTTTCATCAGAAAGTCGTGTGTGCACTGGTGCTGTTTCAGAGAACACACAGGGCAGGGGATAAGCAGATCTTGGCTCAGCACCCCAGATGTGCATTCCACAAAGTCAGACTTCCCAATAATTCACTGCATCCCTCACTCCATCACAAATTATCCATTAGGAGCCCTTTGCCAGTTAAAGGTCTCCAGATTCTGGCCAGTGAACCTGTTGCAAGACTGGAAGTCCTCAGCGGATTTGTTTTTCATCAGCATGGCCTCTCTGACAATTTGGATCTTGCCAAGATAAGATATCTATTTCCCTTGTCATTGGTCTTGGCCTGTGGAAAACCTGTTTCCCAATCAGGAAAAACCCCAGATGTGTTCTAAAATGTTTCCAGGGGAGGGCTGGGGCAGTATTCCAGCCCTTTACTGGGGCAGGAGAAACCTCTCCCTGTGCTCTTTAACGAGGTGGTAGCAAACCAGTGTCAGAGGACGAGGTTGTGGCTCTGCCCCCTCCTGACACTGCTGTCACCTGCAGGGAATGTTCCCCTGGAATCTGAGCACCAATTTATTTCCAAATCTATCACTGTCACCAAGAAATTGCAAAGTGGCAGCAAGTCCCCATCACCACCCGACCTGCGTGTTTTGTTCTTGCTGCTGGTGGAGGCAGATGTCTCTGCAGAAAACGCACAGCAAATGGCAAACAACAGCCTGGAGTCCAGAACTGCTCCCTTAAAATCCCTGTCATTGTTTCCAGTTTTTATGTTTAGTTTTTATTCAACTCTTGAACGCATTTATAGAGAATGAATGAGCAGCAGGTTGGGCAGTCATTGGCGCATCTGCCACAAAAATCTAAACTGATTTCTCAAATCCAACAAAAGGGAGAAGAAATGACATAACAACAAGTTTCTTAGCCTGCTCTGTTTGTCTGCAAATATTTGGGCTGAGGAACTGTATCCTCAGGGCTGGGTGCAGTGCTTGGAGTGCTAAAGCAGCTCCAACTCCCCCGTGTGACAGCACTGTCCCTTGCAGGGGACAACAATGCTCAGGGACAACCCAACAGTGTTTTTATTGGATGCCAACTAGAGTGTTGCTTCATTTGTATTTGTACCTAAACATCTCCCTTTTAGTCTGTTTGAGGGTTTGCTCTGAGGCCAAAGGTGCTGGCCCTGCTGTGGGTGCACTTTACAAGAGCCTTCAGGACCTGAGATCCAGGGGCAGCTTAAAAAATAAAATAAAAAGTGTTTAAAACACCCCAAAAAAGTTTGGTTTGGAGGTTTTCCTCTCATAATCAAAAGCAAGGAGTATAACCATTGCTTTTGTCAAAAATAAGTTTGTTTTTTTTTTTTTAACTCCACAGATTTTTATTTTTGCAGATTCAAGTGTTTGACAGTTCAAATAACCTTTTAATAACCAGCAAGGAGGGGTTTTCTGGAGGAGACTAAAACCAGGCTCTCAGAATCTGTCCTGCCTGTACCACATTCCTGATGGTCACTGATGTCTAAGAAAGGACCTTCAAAAAGCCTTTTTAGAATTATATCTGGGAGCTTTACACGAAAATAAAAAGCAATTGCTGTGTACTACTGTAAAGTGAAATATGTGCATTTTAATGGCTTGAGAACCAGCTGAAAACCTCAGGACATTATTACTAGAACATCTACTTTTATTAGTTTTATGACATTCTTGCTAGAAAAGCTACTTTTATTTCACCTTTATCAATTACCCATTCACCTTCATGTCCAAATTTAACCTAATTTAACTTAAATGTTCTAGATTAAGTTCATAAAATGCTACTGAATGTGTAACTTTCCTGCCCTTTAGATATTTTTATTGCCAACAGTAAGGAAGCCTCAAGTATTTAACCTCTCCAGGAGTAACTTTGGACAAATCACAACATCAGTAAATTGACTAATAATTATATTTGAATAAAATTGATTGGATTAATATTGCCTTCAGTGAGAACAATGTGACCACGAATAACATTTGTATTCCTTGTATGTAGCTTGGGAATTTACATATAACAGCACTCTGTTTTCTGAGCTTTTTTGAAAGCCAAGCTTGCAAAACCATCATTACAGACCTGGGGAAGAGAGAAGAGGGTTTTCTGTGTTTTAGGGCAACACCTGCAAAATTAGTTTCACACATAAAATATTCTTTATTTCAACAATATGGATATGTAACCTGGATTATAAGAGATCTGTGTAAAAGTAGAGTGGTGACCATATTCAGACAATTTGCTGTTGTCCGTCCATCCATCCATCCATCCATCCATCCATCCATCCATCCATCCATCCGTCCATCCATCTGTCCATCCATCATTTTTTAACTCATTTTCTCCTCCTCTCTACATCTGTTACCAGTGGCTGGGAGAAATAAAATTCCCAGACTCTGCCAAGCATTTCAGGAAGGCTGCTCAGCACATCTGAAACACATTTACCATCTGGTGACTTTTTTCATGTTAAAATATAACAGGAGGCCACCTAGAATGTCTCTATTTAATGCCTTGAATTAAGAAAGAGCTATTAAAATACATTTTTCTTTTGTATTGGCAGTGAAAAGTAGCACCAGACCTTGTCTCCAGGCACACATTCATGTCACCTACTCCTGCATTTATCCACCTTGTTTCCTAAAGACAGAAAGGGATCCAAGGCTTTGTCATCCCCAGATGATTTCCTTTTACACCCAGGATTTACAGGATTTGGAAATTAGCAGGAAAGAGGCAACTCTTCCTGTACCTTTTCTCCGAAGCTGAATTTTTTAAGGATCTTTTTTTTCCCCCCAATATGTTAAAAAGATTCCAGAAAAGTCTAGCTTAGTCCAAGCAAACTCTAATTAATGTGCAGTGGGTTAACTTCAAGTAATTCCTGTTCTAACAGTGCCTGTGAACGATGCTGAGGAATTACAGTGGGAGGTTTTTTTCCAGCAGAAATGTGAAATAATAGCTGCTCTATAAAACCCCCTCATACCCATCACTTCCCACCTCATTTGTTTAAAACCTGGTCGTTTTATGGCTTGTCTGCACCTCTCCTGCAATGGGAATAATAAGAGGAAATGATATGACTTGTCCACTGGTTTCAGCATAAAACCCCCTGGTGTTTCTGCTACAAACCAGCACATGCCTTTAAAAGATACAGCAGCAAATGAATCAAGAGCAAACACAAGTCTCTTCTGCCTAAGGGGTCTGTGTAAAAGGGTAAATAATCAAAAGGAAAGCTACAGCTGATTTATATTTCTTTATGATGATCAAAGGCAAACGGACTCCGATTCAGCAAGGAATATAAATTCTGTGTGAAAACTCCCTTTTTCTGCTGCATGTAAAATTGAAAAGCCTTCTCCACTGAGCTAGATCTAGTTGAAAATCCATTAGCTAATACTGCATGCCCTAAGGTCAAAAAAGGAGCAAAAATCCAATGGTGGACTAGACATTTCAGAGAGGTTTTTTATGCATCCCCCAAGGTTTATGTGTCTTTCTTCCTTCTAGCTGGAGATTGATAGATTTTGAGAAATCTGACTTGTTTAAATAATTGTTGTTGTCACCAAGTTTCTTATACGCAATGAAATGTGTTTCTGTATTAAAAAATAAATCAGCATCCAAAAAAACCCCCAAACAATCCAAGTGCCAACCAACTCTACTCTGAAATTTGGGGTGGGAGAGAAGAGAGGGGCCCTGAGCCCCCAGGGGACTCCAGCTGGGGTGATTTTGGGATGGATCCACAGGCAGGGTGATGGGATCCTTCTCATTAACACCCCTGTTCAGAGAGGTGGAGGTTTGGATCGTGGATTAAACAGTCTGGAACAGCCAGCACAGCTCCAGAGAAGCCAGAGAGTTCTTTTTTAGACATGAATGACTTTTATGATTTTTAGATTTTGGGGGCATTGGAAGGATGTTACTAAAACCTGATGATTAGAGAGAAATAAAACTGGCGAAATGGAAAGGTACATCCCCCTCCAGTGCTGGATGCTGGTGGGGTTTAAAACCTTTATTACCAGGAAAACAAAGCCAAAATAGTCCATAAAAGTTTCTACAACTGTTTCAAAAAGTAAAATAATGTGCCCAGTCTATCACGATTTTGCACTTTCTGTACACTATTTTTCTGTCTTCTAATTTCTATTCTGTACCATATTCTGTTTTCTATTCTATATTCTATTTTCCCATTGTAAATTCAATTTTTCTATTCTAAATTCTATTTTCTATTTGAAATAGCTACTTTCTACTTTCTCCATTCTTTTCTGCTCTGTTTAACCTTGAACAACCAACCCCCAAAATCTTATAACAACAATTTTTTTTCTAGGATCTCTTAAGTCTTTTATTCTTGCAAGTTCTACGCCCTGCACTACCCTGCAGCATCTTGCAAGGCAATGCCCTACTCTAAAATCTTTTTACAGGTTTTGAATAAAATTATTTTTAAATGCTACAAAACTATTTGAAGTGGGATAGAAATCAGAAGAAGACTTTTATTTAGCTTTTGAGCTCTTTAGTGAGGGAATTGCTTCTGTCTAATTTTGCATCACCAATAACAGCAGGATTATTTTGGTTTAAAAAGGGGGGCTGTGGAGTTGCATGAAGCAATCTGGCTGGCTGAGATGGAAATCCTGGATGTTTTTAGCTACACATTGAAAATAAGTGTGTTTTATAATTAATAGTTTAGACAGAAAATCACACTGAAGAACACTGAGACACCTTCAAAATTAGGGCTTCATTTTCTAAGTCGTAAGTTTTTTTGCCATAAAACCTTCTCAACTCAAGGTTTTGTCCCGTCCATCCTTTTTGAGGAGGGTGACATTATCAGAAGTCACTGCACTGCCCTGATTCTGCTCTCATCAGTATAAATAGGTATTTTATTTGGATTGAGAGGACAGCAAGGCAAGTTCTGGATTCCAAAAAATCTCATCAGGAACACAGATGGGGATTTCCAAGAATTCATCCAAGATCAGAGATTTAATTTGGTTTGAGACCTTCAAGCAAAGCATTATGCAAATGAAATCCTTCCTTCTAGTGGAAGGTTCCCTGCCTATGGCAGGGGTTGGAATGAGGTGGTTTTTAAGGTCCCTTCCAACACAAACCATTTTGGGCCTCTATGAAATTTATGAGAACAAAGGTATTAAATATTTAAAATTCCTGCATGTGCAGGAGAAGAATGGAAGCAATCCAGGCTGGACTACCACAGTTTCCAGCTCTAGGGTTCAGCTGCCAATTGCACTGTGCATATTTAATCAAGTGCACTATTGTTTAAAGTGCTTCATTTAAATTCTTCAATTAATTAAAAAAAATCATAAATAACTCTTGTAGAATTTTTCTGTCTCTGCCAAGAATAATTAAAACCATTTAGCAGAATGAACCTACTAATTGTGTGTGTTTGGCATTCCTAATTCACCATAAAGCTGCATGTTCCTGTATGAAGCAAGTCACTGATGTATCTTCTTTATTTTATTTTTTGGGGGGGATGGAAACTTGAAAACTTTGCTCACATAATCTCTGATCTTTCTGGGATTTTCTCACACTGTCCCTCTTTTTCTGCTTCTGAAGGAAAACACCAACAAATTAAAGACCTCATTGTGCTCAATGTATATTTTCTAACAGATTGATTTCTCCATGAGATATTAATTGGTTCATCTTTTCTCTCTTTCATTGTTAATGCTTTAGGAACAACCAAAATGGGAGCAGAGACTGGATATGGAAAATACACCCCTTTAGGGAGTTTGTTACTTTGGCAGATACAAATATATATATATATATCTAAAGTAGATATTTCATAATGCTGGTCTCACTTTCCAAATGCAAGCTATATTCTGGTTTTCAGAGGGAGCTCTGAAATGCAGCTCCATGACTGTTTGGGATGTGCTAAAGTTGTCAAAGGTGGAACCTGCCACTGCCTTGGGGAAGCAATATCTGCAGAAATGGTCACCAATATCCAAGGAGAGGATTTCCCATAAGACTGGGGGTGCTTTACTTTGCTTTTAGGCTGTGCCTCCTCAAACCATTCCTGGCGTCTCTATCTTTAAATAATACATAAACTACTGAGCTCTCCATGAAACCTCCTATTGATTGCAAGGTCCTTGTGTCTAATCTGCATCCTCCTTCCTCCCAAAGCCCTTTCCAAAAATGCCTCGTGCCACAAATCTCAGCAGGGTGAGCTCCAATGGTAAGAAAAAACCCACAAACCAAAATGTTACTTTTTATCTAAAAACCATTTTTTCTTGGGTTTCCCTTTTTTTAGTGCCTTTTTTTTTTTTTTTTTTGATGAAATGGACATTTCTGCCTACAAAGCTTTCAGCTTGCTTGAGGTAATCTGGCATCACATATCGGAACTAAAATGGGATCAAGGGCATCATTTAAACAAATGTCACACGATCCAGAGTCCTCCAGTCCATCTCTCTTCCCTAAGACCTGATCAGCTGAACATCCCTCCCTGTTTATTGAGCTTATTCGTGCAAT
This sequence comes from Xenops minutus, assembly GCA_035221455.1. Taxonomy (NCBI): domain Eukaryota; kingdom Metazoa; phylum Chordata; class Aves; order Passeriformes; family Furnariidae; genus Xenops; species Xenops minutus. The sequence goes on along the minus strand of JAWWEE010000010.1, from coordinate 2,593,282 downwards.
GCTCCAGACCTTTTGCTCCACAAAAGCCCTGTAATTCCTGAGCAGAATCATCTTCCCTACAATTTCATCTCCATCCTTCTTGTCCTGCTCTCGGTGGACACAGCAGACAGATTTTCCCCTTCTTCTCAAGAGCATAAAACATAATAATTCAGCGTGGTTGTGCAATTTTTGTCAATGTTTGGTTTTTGTCTGCTTTAGGAAAGGGAAATGCATGTGATGAATGGGAACACTCGGTGGCAGAAGAGAAATGATTTGCACTTAGTGTTTAAAATGTGTAAGTTATAGTGCTGTATAAACACAAAAAACTCAAGATGATGTATAAAACACTGAGCCAGTGTTGTTGCTTTAACCTTCATCAAACATCCCCCATGGTTTTTGCTACTTGTGAAGGATTGCAAACAGGATTTCTGTGCATAAAGAGCACCTTTGTTTTATGAATGTATCAATTTAGAATTATTATTAATTATCATTACTTTTAAGAATTAGAAAAGCACCCAATGTTTTTAGTTTATTCCTGTATGTGTCATCTCATGTTGAGAATGGTACAGTTTTGAGGAGTGTTAAGCCATTTATTTCTCTAATTCTAAAGCCCATCCTCAAGGTTAAGAAAACTTTAACTTTGACCTGATTGTTCTATGCCAGGCTTCGGATCAGAAAGAGAGATGTTTAAATAGCTTTAAACTGAAAGAAAGGAGGTTTAGATTGGATATTAGGGAGAAATTTCTTCCTGGGAGGGTGGGCAGGCCCTGGCACAGGGTGCCCAGAGAAGCTGTGGCTGCCCCTGGATCCCTGGCAGTGTCC